>JAGFMF010011668.1:18670784-18700190 GCA_019455555.1 Galemys pyrenaicus | reverse complement strand
CTGCTCTGTGTGGTGAATCCTCTCACCCTCCCACACCTCTGGCCTGTACCCCAGTGCTTGTATGCATAAATAAATAAATCTTTAAAAAAAAAAAAAAAAGAAGGTAAAAACACAGCCCATGTGGGTGCTGGTGAGGTGTTAGTCACCCTTCTCTCTTGACTCACTCTGTGACCTGAAATGATCACATACCTCTTAACAATTACATTTATTTATTCAGGAGACTAAGAAATAAAACTGCTTGTTCTTCCAACTTCATGGTATTTTTGAAATGGTATTAATACTTTCTGACTTTAAAGCCATTTACTGGAAAATATTGTAGTTTTAAAATATCTTGATTTTATTTCTTATCAAAATAATCCAGCACATGCCTTGATTAGCCTAAAATAATGTACAGTTAAAGAAAAAATTTCATTTTCCCAGTGACTTTTTTTGTGTATTTTTTTGATTTTAAATTTTTTAGTGGAAGTAGCTTTTTTTTGTCTAGAGTCTATATAGTTTGAGAATTTCTCTTTCACTTGGTAGCGTATTAATAAAGAATTTAATCGTTGCTAGAATAGTATGTACCCATCAAAACACCGAGTTTGATTATGTAATTATCAGTGTACAGTGATGCTCATTCTTGAGATGTGGATTGGAGAAGAAAGGAAGGGAAAACTCAGGAGGAGTCAGTGGTACACAGCCCTCCCTCCCTGGCAGCACTCCTCCTCCTCCTAGGGGTGCTTGGATATTGAAACTTAAATGTTCTACAGTCAGTCAAACCTAAATCTATATTCCTAATGAGTAAAAGTTAATTTAATTTAATGCTACTGAAATGTACAATTGAAATGATTAAAGTGATCAAATGTACATTGTATGTATTTTTTTAAAGTAAGCAAATATAAGTTCATAAAGGGATAATTGTCACAATTTAAAGTGTTTTAATACTCAGGATGGAAGTCAGTCAAGATTAGCAGGAGGCGAGACAGTGGACATGGACTGTACGTTGGTTAGTGAATCTGTGCTTTTAAAAATGAAGAAGCAAGAGCATAAGGGAGAAAAAAGTCCAGGTAAGCTTTATTTATTTATTTATGTATTGTAATTAAAATGTGGAGGGAAACTTCTAGTTGTACCATTGCACTGAGTATAAATGACCTCACCATAAACCAGTTTTTTTCCTGTTCTGATATCACCATAAGCCATTTTTTTTTCCTGTTCTAATAATAGATTTCTCATAGAAAAACTCACTTTCAGTGTTTCAGAAAAATATCTTCACCAAACTAGTTTTTTTTTTTCTTCAGAAAATATTCAGATTGGTTCTGTGGTCAGAAGACTACAGCTATTTACGTTTAGTAAAAAATTTTATTGGAACACAGCTTCGTCTGTTTGCTTATGTATTGCTTGTGTGTGGCTGCCAGAGAGACAACCGTAGAGTTGAGTAGTTACTGCAAAGACCTTATGAAGTCAGGGGCCTAAAGTATTTACTTACTGATCCTTTTAGAAGAAGTTTGCTGATTCCTGGCTTAGGCAATTTTTTCATAAAAAAGTGTCAAGAGGAATCTCGAGAGTCCTATTTTAGAAATACAGTTTTCCAAAGCAGTCTGATGAGGGAAAAAGACAAGGTGAAGGGGTAGAGATTGCAGTGAGAAATATTAGTATAGATTTCCCAATTAGCAGTAAATTAAGAATGATAGTGTATATGCCAACTTACTCTGCCTTTTTCTGTTTCTGCTGAAAAGGAATTTAGCTGAATTAAGCTTCAACAGGCCTTTGTAGTGGGAAACTTAATTCTCGATGTAAAGCCTTGATTTCCCAAAAGATGTGGAAGTAGGTTTTGTTGGCACGACCTTAACAGCATACATAGAGGCATATGGCATGAGCTCAACTAGACTGCAGTAATTTTCATTTATCACCCTTATATATTGCAGGATCGGGACGTGCCACATGGGTGTGCAGTTTTTAAAGTAGAGGCGTTATCCAGCGATAGGATGTTAGAAACTGCGAGGACATTCGGACTATAGTTGCATTCCCTGTCTTCAGCTGAGTATCAGGGACCAGTAATAAAACAACCAATCCTGTTCTCATTTATTTTGAAACACTTTATCTCTTGTTGCCCTGCATGCTCTGAGAAAAATTTGAGCAGTCTTTGCCTTAATTCTTATTCTCTAGCAGTCACTAGCTATCCATATGCCTGTGTTGAGTGGACAGTGTCTATTAAAGAAAAAACCTTAGTAATGATTTTATTCTCTTTTGTAGTAAAGGACACTTAAATAATTTTCTTCTTAAGAGGTACTTTGCTTTTGGGCCTCCCTGGTGGCACAGAGGGTTGAGTCTCAGCACTATGAAGCTATCAGCAGCCACTGCAGCAAGTTTGATCCCTGATCCCTGGCCAGGGGAGTGACCCACATGGCTCCACATGGCCCAGCAGACCTCTCCTATTTCGCCCACTGCTCCCCTCAGCAATGTGTTTCAGTCAGTCTGCCTGTTCTGCTCCCCACTCTGTCTCTGGTGAATCCTCTCACCCCCCTGAACCTCTTGCCTACATCCAGCTCTTGTATAAATCAGTCAATCAATCAATCTTTTAAAAAAAGAGAGAGAGAAACTTTGCTTTTGAAATTATTTTGTTTCTGGAAATTAAAGTTGTATGGCTGCTTTGTCTTCAAGTTTATCTAGTTGACTAAAAAATGATAATTTCCCAAATACATTTTTTATATATATTTATATATAATGTAGAAGTGAGATTAGAACTTGCAGTAATGAGTGGAGATAATTTTGGGGAAATAGGGTGTTATTGGTACTATGGCTACATAATAAATCACTCATGATAATTTAAAGGATTAAATAACAACAATCATCATGATAGCTTCATAGTGGTGAGACTTAACCCCTTGTTCTACCCAGGAAGGCCCCACAATCATTGTCTTATCTTACAGTTTCTATGGTTCAAGAACTCAGAAAGGGCTTGGGTGAGTTTTGCCTCAGGTTGTCTTGCGGGGAGGGGCTCAAGGTGCTGGGTCTGGACCAGCAAAGGGCTAGACTGCTGGGAGGCTTCCACCCACACCTCGTTCAGTGCCAGGACTTTTATCCAGCCAGGTAGGATAACGGGAACTTTCTCAGCACATGGAGACTGGGTCCCCAGAGTTAACATCCAAAATAGTAAGATGGAAGTTAGACAGCATTTCTGTGATCTGGTCTCGTAATTACATACTATTGCAAAGATCTGCCCAGGTCAAAGCAAGAGAACATAAACCTCACCCATTGAGTGGCTTCTGAGGTGCCATTAGCCTGGCATTTATGTATTATTTACAAATTTAGCCCTCAAAATGAAAACTACAAACAAATGTTTAATTATTCAATAAATATTGAGCCACAGTTCTGAACCAGGAAGTGTTTGAGAATTGGAGATAATGAGTCAGCCACCAAAGTACCAGCCTCAGAACTTGCTTTCCAGCAGTAGAAGTAAGGCGATGTGTGGTGTTACAGATGATGGTAAATACAATGTTGGAGAAGAACAAGGGAGGACGAAAGTGCTAGAGCACCCCAAATTTGGGGAGGTGGTAGTTATTTTATATAATCTTGATAGACTCATGTTCTGTCATTTGTTAGCCAATGGGATCTACTGTTTTTAATAAACTGGCATTTCTAAAATGCATTTCTATGGTGGGAAATGTAGGTAGTACTGTGCAGATGAATTTAATCCTCTGCCTATCAAATAGGGAATTGAATTTATTATTTCCAGCAGCACTAAACTACTAGAGGTTAATCATGGTGCAAGGAAATGCTTTTTTTGGTTACATATTAGAAAAGTCTGCACCGTTTTTGCACATTTTACACTTAGTATTTTTTTTATCATTCATTATCATGTATTTCCCTCACATTGTCTTTGCCTAGGACTCCTTATATGTATCAATTATACATAAACTGATAAGGGAGAAAAATACTTTTGAGGTTTGTAAAGACCATAACACAAACTAGTAACATTATCCTCACATGAGTAAAAGACATTTAAAGCCATAACACAAAGTCTTTGTAACTGTACAGTAATTCCCCAGAGTTGGAAGTTTGTTCTTGGCTGATGCTCATGTGCCTGATGTGACAGTATACTATAAGTTTTATCTTCTCCATTGAAAGTGGAAAGCTTGCTAATTGCCCTAAGCCAATGTTCTTTTACATAGATGAAGAAAGAAAAATGAATGATAGCTTGGAAGATATGTTTGATCGGACAACACATGAAGAATATGAATCCTGTTTGCCAGATAGCTTCCCGCAAGTAGTAGGTGAAGAGGAGGAATTGTCCACTACCACAGAAAAGTCAAATGGTAAGGCAATTTTTTTCTTCTAATTACAATTTCTTAGTTAACTGAGTTCCGTAAATTAAGCCATCAAGCAAACTAACAGGCTTGAATAAGGTATATTAACAATTAAAGTTTCAGTTTTCTCATATAACTTTCTTCAGATTTTTTAGATTATTTAAGACTATAGAAGAGTTACAAAAACAGTTCAACTTCCCCTTTTAACACCTTGAATAACCATAAAATATATATCAAAACTAAGAAATTAATTTCAATTCAGTACTATAAATTTCTTAATAACAAAGTTTTTAGAAACTTTAAATTTTATAAAAATGAAATTAAGTATATTCTTATCCTGTGACTTAGCATTTCCACTCTTATAGATATAACAATGAAACAGTGTGTTCAAGAATGTTCTTAGCAGTCCTGTTTGTAATAGCTTAAAAGAATAACCCAAATGTCCTTCACTAAGTGAATAAAATAAAACTGTTATATACTCTTATGTATGAGAAGCAGAGGAATAGGAGGAAATTTTAGGGGTTATGTGGACGGGTTCTCTGTCTTGATGTGGGTAGCCATTATGATGGAGTTTACATTTGTCCAAATTCATCATAGGACACTTAGAAATCAGTGTAAATTATACCTCAGTAACGTTGATTCTTTTAAAAAGTCTTCTGTGGCTTCTCACTGCACTTACAACAAAATTCAAACTCCTTCCCTTGGCCTCCAAGACTCAGCTGATCTGGTACCTGCTCAGCTCATCTCCCCAGCACCCACCTTCACTGCACTTCCCCCTTAGTAGTCCCTTAGTTCTTAAAACATACCCAACTTTTTCCCTCTCAGGACCTTTAAGAACCCTGCCCACTCCTACCTCTTGACTTCTTAATTCTTTCTATTCACTAGTTACCCCTTACATGTTCTTCCTCAGATAAGCCTTAACTATTTGTTAATGTTGACTTCCCTCACTGCAGTGAACTTCCTGGTACAGGAGCCTTGGTCTCTCCTGTTCATTGTATGTCCAAAACTTAGCACAAAGCATAGGCCACTTTGATTATTGCAATATACAATCACAATGGACTGTTTGAGTCTAGATAACTTAAGATTTGGGCCTATAAACTCTAGTTCTCATAAAAATGGGTACTTTTGAAACATGTCTTTCCTCCCTCCCCCAAAAGCTCATTATTTCTTAGGTCTGATTCAGTTTGTGTTATGCTTCTTTTGATAACATACAGCTCATGATGATAAACAAGATAAAGTCAAACAGAAAGCATTCGTGGAGCCTTATTTTAAAGACAATGAAAGGTAAGTTGAACTTGATTTATACCAGCAATGTGATTGGAAGAAAATAAAGCAATTTTTGTCAGAGTATCTCTAACTGCTACTTTGCTGCCTTGGGTAAAATAGAATAACTACCATTTACTTTATGGTCATAACAAATAGAGCTCAAGTGTAAAAATGACCAATTAAGGAAATTTTTACTGTGACCTTTTTTTTTTTGACAGTGGCAATGATTATTTTCTCTGCTTTATCACAGCAAATATTTTATTCATACTCTCTTTTTATTTGAACTTCGGGAAGTTATCACATTGTAAACTAACTTTTAGTTAGTATAGATTTTAGGTAGCAAATCTTAGATTGCACTTTAGAAATGTTTCATGATGATCTTTAATCTTTTTTAAGACAAATTTAAGTATTTTAAATTTTTTAAATTTTGAACCTTAATACCACTCTCTGTCTTTTATGCAAAGATTGCAAATCTATAACTCAGTTGTATACTGTTTATTCTAGGTATAATTTAAGGCATAGCAATTCATTCAAAAATGTTTTATGCTTTTTCTTTAAGCTATGTTGGTGAAGAGAGTTACTCTGTAAGCAAAGTTATTCCTATTTTATTTCTGTAGAGAATTTTAGAAAACTGACAGGCTAACAAATTTTATCAATGCCCCTAAAGCCAGAAGAGCCTCATTTTGTTGCTAAATGATTATTTTCCTTTATTTACCAGTTTTCCAAAGAAATGATACCTGGGAATAAAAACAATAATAATAATAACAATAAAGACACAAAAACCAAAAATGAAAAGACAAGGACAAATTGGAGACACTTGGTGGGGAGCGGGGTGGAGGAGGGTTGAGGGAAGATAGGAGCACAGGGGACTGAGGTGATGGTGCACTGGTGATATGGTGATGGGGAATACATGGGGATTACAATTGATGTCAAATATAAATTAAAGGGAAAAAATAGAATAAAAAATAATTTTAAAAAATGATACCTGGTATAGCAGATGTCACTAGAAAGATTATTATGTTTAAATATTACTGTGTAGTCATGTATTTAAATATATTTAATATGTTTCAATCCACTGCAGTTAGTATCTTTACTTATACTCAAAATATTCCATCTTTTCCTAGTGCAAACCTCTTTGAATAGATCTGCCCTAGTCTTTCAGAGCATCCTTGCTTTTAGGATAAGATGTTCTAGGTTTTCTTGTAGGCTTCCTACCATAGAACTGGAACCTGCCTTTCCTGCAGGAGCTGTAGCTTCTTTTAGTGAGAAATGGAAGGCCATAGTCCTGATACTAGGGCTGGTTGCTCATTGCTGCAGCTGGTCATTGTTTCTAGACCTTTTAAATAGAGTGAGAAATAAGGTTTTGCTTCATCTTGGATTTTTATTTTTAGTTTTTGAAGTAACATTGGTGTACAACACTGTGTATGATACAGGAGAATAGGAAACAAAGGAACAGACAAAAATCATTTTGTTTTTTAACATAAACCACACCTGTTGCTACTGATTGCTGCTATTAATTGGACTTCGACATAATCTCCATCACATCTGTTCATTTAACTTTATTCCACAATATACACAAGGCAGTCTCCATATCAGCTATCAGTATGATTTGTTACAATGACTTAAGATTGTATGCATTCCTTTTTCTTTAAAATATATCATATTAGATCACTTAGGATAAATATATAGGTATACTTATATCACCAATTCATGTTTGCTTTACTTTGCTTTTGACTTTTTTTCTTTTTATTTTTAAGTCTTTTTAAAAACTGTACAGTGTGTACACAGTACCAGAGGTTGAAAAACAAGGTGTATTCAGATAAGTCTAACTCCTGTGCTTGCTTAGCTAGCTCCATATCCTCATAGGTTATTGTTAAAAATATTTGGTCCATCATCCACTGTAAAATGTAAAAGCCAATTCATTTTCTATATGTACAGATATCAATATAGATATATAGTCACACTCTTTCCCCTTAGACAAATGATAGAACACTATTTTACTTTTCTCTGCTTTTTCGTATAACTTTGTCCTTGAATTCACCTATAACAATATATAGTAATGTTCCTTGTTACATTTTTAAAATGCACAGTACTTTGTTGTTTGTGCCATAGTTTATTCTTCAGCAATGGGCATTTGGGTGATTTACAGTTAGTTGCACGAACACACATAGTGCTACAGTGAATGCCTTGTTAATTTTCTTTTCAAATTTTTGTCCATGCATCTTTGTGATAGAGTCCTAGATGGATTATGGAGAAATAACTTTCATTTTGAGTGTTTCATGTTGGAGGTTCCCTAACCTGACTATATACATAAGTAGTTATCTAGCAATATATTTCCACATCTACCAATATATTTCCTACAATATTACAATTCACTACAGAAACAAAAAGTATATTCAGAGAAAAGTATATGATGATTATTATAGCCTACATACACTTACACATTATTGAAAAAAGAGTTATAGTGATGTTGTTTATGTATCTTTTCTTGGTATCCCCTTTTTAATTCACCAGTTGCTCCAGAGTTGAATTCTTGGGGTAAGTCACAAAAAGTAAGCCCGTACACTTTGAAATCGAGTAATCACAGCTTTCTTCTGAAGGAAAGTGCTTGCCAACAAGAGGGGCGTGTGATCAGAATAACTCAGGGGAGTAGATGTGCAACCAACAAGTCATTTTGAAAATCACTGTGACGCAGGCTGTTCTGAGTTCACTGGGAATGTTTCTATTATAAGCAAATATACATGCCATCACAGAGTGCTTCATTTTCCTGTCTTACATTCGCATTTCTCTATTTTAGAGTTTCTGAAGCAGTATATTAATAAAAGGGGAAAAAATTCCTTATTGCTTTTTCTACTTAAAGTACTCACACCTCGTGAATCCATACCCCAGGGGCTTTGACCCTTCCTAGCTTTCCAGTGGTTCACAGTAGCATCTGGTCCATGTACAAACAAACGCAAATTATAATCTGCTTATATAAAGAATCAAGGGTGAATACAAGGACCAAAAGAAAGGTTAAGAGAAAATAGCAAATGACAAAACACAGGTGAATCTGTCCATTAGTAGGTTAGCCCTGCAGTAGGGTTCGTAGTAACTAAAAAACTGAATTAACAGGCTTACTCTCTTTCCTGGCTATGTTGCAGACTATTAATTTCCTGACTTTATTTTACCTCCTAACATAGTTATTATTTTTAAGCCAGTCAGAGGCAAAAATAAGGAATAGAGTGTTTTTTTTCCGTTAGAAAAAAATAGCAATTAAAAAACCCTGGGATATAGTAATAAATACTTAATGTGTGTTAAATAGTAATAAATATTTAATGAAGAATGAATGAGGAAATATTTGTTTTTCTGACGTACTGGATAAGCATTTCAAATAAGATAAATGTTTTCAAATGATTTCTCCTCTGGGTTTTTACCTTTGTTAATTTAAAACCTAGACTAAAGCACTTTAGGGTAACAAATGAGTTGATTTTAAATATAATTTATTTTCCCCTCAGAGAGACAAACTTACCAAACTTTCCTCATATTGAGGTGGTCCGGAAAAAAGAAGAGAGAAGAAAACTGCTTGGACACACATGCAAGGAATGTGAAATTGTAAGTACTAATGTAAACACTATTCAGTTGGGATTTTTAAACTGGCTTTTTATGTCATAGATTTTGATTTAAAATCAAACCATAGATACAAACCATATTTGCATTTAGAAACCTAACTTGAGCCAGGAATAACAGGATAAGTAAAGATTGTACTGGCAGTGACCTGAGAGGCAGAAATAAATGAAAATGAAAGCCCTCAGTTTCTCTTAGATTTTTGTTAAGTAAATTTGTAATCTAAGTCCTAGTTCTTATTATCAAGTTAAGACATCTGTGCCATTTTTCTTTTCCATACTTCTTTTCTATTGTTTGTTTTATGTTTTTCCATTTGTTACAGTGAAGACTCTTACATTATTGGGGGATTTTTTTATTTCAATAGCTAGTTTTACTATAACATTTATTACTTATACCAGCATCCTGGGGAAATGCTATATACCCTAATTGTTTTTTCTAAATAACTGGTACAGCTGTAAGTTCCCCTCCACCCCAGATACTTCCCTTCCTAATCAAAATGTGGTAATAGGCTCTACTTCATCCTTAGAATACAACTATATTTTTTATTCATCGATTACATCACACCACTGTAAATACAGAGCACTAGTACTGATTACCCTATTGTTAAATAGTTCCATGAAGATTCTGTGTTTTCTTCAAACACGCTGGGGTTTTTCCTTCCCTGCTGTCCATTAGCTGTCAGATGCCTGCCTTCAGCAATTTACTTTCCCTTTTAAATTCCTTTTTTAACAACTGTGGGCTAGAAAATTTGATAACCAAACACATTAGAGTTATGTATGATGTATGAATTGATTGCAGTGCAGATAAACACATAGTCAGAAATAATGCTCTCTTACACTAACGGTGGGAATATAAATTGAGATCACTATTTTGGGAAAGCAGTCTGACAAGAAAATGTGGTTATCTTGACTTTTCATAGTGCAAGTTGCATAGGCTGTGATACCCTCATCAAGGACAATGTCACCACTACACAAGCCTGCAGTTTGGAGCTACAGCCTGAACTCTTTACTCTGTGGAGCTCATTCTAAAGCTAATTTGCGTTCCTTCTCTCAGGAACCATTTCCTGTGCTGTTATTCAGTATCTGACAAACCATTGTTTCATATATTTTATCCCAATTTTCTAGTTGTTTAAGGTTAGGAGGATATATCTTTTTCCTGTTATTATGACCAGAACTGAAAGTGCTAGTCTGATGTATTTAAATATTATCTATATGCTCACTAATATTCCTAAAATTACCCCACCTGCTTGTACCACATGTGGATTTATATAGTGTACATGTGGTTGTGGAATATATGTGTGTGCGTTGTATGATAATTATCTCAGATTTCACATGTCTGAAAGTATACATAAAATTTCTAACTCCAGTTTCCAGAGTCTCCTATATGTTTTAGTTGCTTAAACCAAACCTCCATGCTCTTTTCTTTTATATCTCTGTAGCTAACCTGCCAGCAAATCCCACTGACTGTGCCTTCAAAACACATCCCAGACACCTGCTATTTCTACCAGTGACCACCCCCCCACCCCGACCCAAAACATCATTTTACTTGGTGTGGATTATTGGAATAGCTTCTAAATGCTTGTGTGTGTGTGTGCATGCACACATGTACATATACACTCACATATTAAAATACTGCCAGTTTGTGTTTTAATTAAAAAATTATTTTTAGAACAGTTTTGTGTTCACAGCAAAAATGAGCAGAAAGTACAGCCTTCCCATATACCTCCATCCCCATTCTTCTTCACTTTTCATTCTTGTCACTTCAGTGAGCTTTCGGCACAGCAATGAATGGCCTTTTTCTAATGCTCTTTCTAGAATGAAAGAAGTTAAATCATGTCACTTCTATACCCAGAGCCCATAAATGTCTTCTCAGCTCACCAAGAAATAGAATCAGTTCTTACCGAAGACAGCAAGCTCTGCCCCATCTCTCTCTGACTTCCTCTTCCAGTTCTCTCCCACTTGCTTGCTGTGTTGCAGCTACACTAGTCTACTGTTGTTTTCTAGTGTGTTTTAATTGGTGGCAGTTTCTCTAACATTGATCGATAACCATCACTCTATGTGGTTATCCTGCTAGCACATTGCAAAGGTACAAAAACCCAAATTCACAGCAACAAGAATGATGAAAAAGATACCCAAAAATAGTTGTTTCAGAGCTATTCTAGAGTCTTAATCTGTGTGAAAGAAAAATGTATTAAAATCCTTTGCTTTGAACTTAAATTCTAGTCCTAAGTCTGCCAGTTTTACTAGGCAATATCTTTGGTAAATTATCAATTTGATTTTCGGTTTGTCAAGTATACAATGGAATGGACTGAATTATGTAATCTTCCCTGCGTTTTATTAAACTGTACACTACTGCTTTGGGTTTTTTAGATGCAGAGCTTGAAGACCTGTACAGTTTGTACAGTTAGGTTTTATCCTTCTTTGCATGAAGTTCAGGTTGTTCGTGATCACAGTTGCAAAAACTAATATGCCTTTGGTCCAAATTGAAAAATACAGTTGAAAGGGGTTAGTTATGAAACCTGCAATATTAAGAGCTAAACTTAAAAAAAAAAAGCAGGGCCCTCCCTGGTGGCGCAGTGGGTTAAGCAACGCACTATGAAGCAAACCGCAGCCACTGCAGCACAAGTTCAATCCCTGCTGCCGGCCAGGGAGGGGACCCACACAGCACAGCAGACCTCTCCTGCTGTGCCCGCTGCTCCCCTCAGCAGTGTGTTTCAGTCAGTCTGCCTGTTCTGTTCCCCACTCTGTCTGGTGGATTCTCTCACACCCCGTACCTCTGGCCTGTACCCCCGTGCTTGTATGCATAAATAAATAAATAAATCTTAAAAAAAAAAAAAAGCAAAACTGTAAAGATAGGAAATTACTTTGAAAGCCACTAGTTATTTCCAAGTTACAATTGAGAAAAGTACAAGCAACAGTACAGGTCTCCGCAGTTTTATCGTTGGTCTGACAAAGATGAAAGGCTTGCACCAGTGCAGAAATCAACTACATTGTCGAGCACACTGATTAAGCTGTCATCTTTTTGTCATCGCAACAATTCATTGATAAAGGAAATAGTATGTTGATTTACATGGTGATGTAAACTTATCTGTAAAGCCAACATTTCATATACCAGCACTCATTACTAATAGCACCAAAGAATATTATTCTTTTAGCATGCTAAATATTTTACTAAATAGCGTCTTTAACTTCTGGTTTACTGTCAATAAGCATAGCACTCTGTTTAATATTCCTAGTGGGAAAACTTACCAGTTTTTATTATTAGTATTATGCAGATATCCCAGCAGAAGAAAGAGAAAAAAAGTTGAGTTCCTGCTCAAGACACCGATTTCGCCACATTCCACCCAACACACCAGAGAATTTCTGGGAAGTTGGTTTTCCATCTACTCAAACTTGTATGGAAAGAGGTGAGTACATTTTATAACATTTGGGGATTAATTTTTTTAATGTTGAATATACCAGTAAAAGTAAACTCTTCCACCACGTTTCCCTTTACCTTCAGCTCTAAGTTAGGTGCTAGTTTTGTGACAAAGTCAATTTCCTAAATACAAAAAGACTTACCTTCAACTCTTTAGGTAATTTCACTGCATTCAGAAGTCTGTAATCACTACAGTATGATTTTGTATGCATTGTCCTGGTTTATTCAGATTTCAAAAATAATATCACTTTCATCCTATCATCAAAATAACTTAATAAGTAACTTGACAGAACTTGTCAGCAAAGTTATTAAAAAGAAAGCATCTTTTCAAAGAAACTACTCTGAATTTTACATTTGAAAATGTAAAAACCTCACATTTTCAAAATGCTGGGTATGTATAAATCATATCTAAGTATCTAAGTAAAAAGAACCTTTGCTTCTTTGTTTGGAAAATTGTCGACATACCAAATAGCTGCCTCATACGTGGCACTGATAGTTAATATGATCTGAGAATGTATGCAGCTTTTAAAGTCCCAGATATTTAATAGTTCATTTTTCCAACAGATGAAAAGTCTCTGACAAGTGTTACTCTATTCCCCTTCCCCGCTAACAAATCAGAATAGCTCCCTTTGACATGCTCTCTCTGCCTGGTCACCAGATAGCAGTAGACACTCTGGATACAACCTATGTTTGCACCCGTGCCATAACCTGGCACGTGGCAGAGTTCAGTCCTCACCTGCAGACTACGTGCTTGGCAACACCTTATGAGAATCAAATAGTCCTGTCAGCTAATGAATAGCTACAGCAAAAAGTCTTCTTGATAAGCAGCTGGAATTCATCGTGATAGTAAAAGAGTTGTTGTTTTAAACCACCTGTCCCTACTTGCCACCTAGGAGAGGTAGAATAGAAAGGCTCTGAAGACCTCTGGTCCTGCTGGAGTTAGCTCTCAGGCAAAGGCCCAGCTCTGCCACTTCGTAGTTTTTTAGGAACATGGGTGAGTTCCCCACCCTCCCTGGGTCTCCATTCCTCAGATGTCAAATAGGTACCCTAGAAGCTGCGCCAAAGGAATGGGAGTGTTCTCTGCGACAGTGTGTCTAACACATTTGATCAGTGTTCGCTATTATTTTTGCATAAATGAGGAAACCGTTACTAATTAGTGAAATCATTTGATCACCAGCCTCACACAGCTGATAATCAAAAGAATCCTGTCAACTTAGAAGGCATGAAACAAGAATGATGTGTACTGAATGTGTGCTGAAAGAAATGCATGTTACCAGTAAAGTCTTCTGAATCGGTGCTTTTGTTTTAAGGTTACATTAAGGAAGATCTTGATCCTTGTCCTCGTCCGAAGAGACGGCAGCCTTACAATGCCATGTTTTCTCCAAAAGGCAAGGAGCAGAAGATATAGATGTTGATGAAAAACAAAACAGGCAACAAGTTTTTTTCCTTTTTAGTTATTTATAGTTAAAGTTGATATTACATATTGATTTGTTTGATCTTCTTTAAACTGATTTATAAATCATTTATGTTATATTTTCTTGCTTTCGCACCTTTAAAGGAATAAGGTGCTTTCGTTTTGCACTCTAACTTAAGAGTTGTTTATTTACTTTATTTGCTAATAATTAAAATTTTCAAAATATGGTGGTGGTTGTCTGTGATTTGTTGCCTCTGAGAGCTTTTCTTATTGCTCCATCTTCCCTTGGTATTGACATTCAGCCATAACCATGTTAATCATTATGAATTTTCATTCTTTTCATCAGCTGCTCTTCTATAGGTCATTCCAATGCCTGGCGTTTAATTCTTCAGTAGAAATGCTGTATCTTGATAGTCGTTTTGACCTCCTAGCTTCTTTCTTTGTTGAAATGAGGTTCTCTGTAGTGAAAACCTTTCTTTCCTTTCAAGAGACCCACAAATGTCAGCATTTCTTCCTGTCTTACAGACTATAAATCAACATTGTTCAATCTCTAATATCCCAGTTCTTCACGTTTCTTTTTATCATACTTTTTTGTCTAGTGTACTTTTCGAGCTAAACTTACTAAGTTCTTCTCTGCCCATATCTTTTATGTTCAGTTGTTTTGTTTCTTGGGATTGACTCATCGTATGAACTTGCAATTTGGCAACAAAAAGATTTCTCTATTTAGCGACTTTCTATTTGTCTAAGACCTAGTGTCTGGGCCAGTAAGATGACTGGACACATCTGCGTCACCTTCTTTAGCAGCATTTTGTTTAAGTGTCTTTGGGTCTTTTCCTTTAGTCCACACCTTGGCGGTACTGCCCAGCAAGAGCTCTTGAGACGCTCCCTAGATAAGTCGGTGTTCTGAGTAAACCATCTGAAACCTGAGGTTGTGAAAGGCAGCAGCTAAATGGGTTAATCACGGGTACCCAAATAATATTTTACCTTGAGAAAAAAGGCAAAATGATGAAGCGGAATAGTCTTTCCTAACACTTTTCTTTCTTGTAATATTTTCCCAAAGTCCACCTGGAAAGGCTGCTTATTGGTAGTCTCCGTGTATTGATAACTCAGTTTCAACTACATCTGGCATATGTATTTTTTAAAATGTGTAGAGGACATTCTTAGGTCTTTTAAAAGAAAGAAATCTGAAAGACAGCACCACTTTAGAAGTAAGCATTTAAAATATATCTCAAATTTTACCACTTGGCTGTTTATTCTCAATAAGCCTAGCAGCGTAAGCGATATCTCAGAATCTTTTTTTACTGAACTTCTCAGTGCTGTTGGAACAGTTCTTTAGAAATGTAATGTGTTACCTTATCCTTGAGTGCTTCAGCGTGTTAAGCAAAAATTAATGAAATTGTTTCTGCTGTCACACCAGCAGAGGCCAGAATAGAGCTATTTTTGGAGAAGAATCAGTGGAAACGAGAGGCAGACTAGGATAATCATAAAGGAAAATTTCTAGGATAAAGAAGTTACGAGTTGGAAACCTTTGATGGAATAATGAATCTAATCCAACCTCATGTTAATGCATTGAGAGAATGCAGATTTCATCTTCTTTTCTGTGGATGAACAAGTAAATTGGATGCTTGTAATAATAAATGACAGCTGCAGTATTAGGCCAGCTTTAGCAGCACAGTTATTTCTGTTTTGATTGTTGACCGTTACCCAGTAGCAGAGGGACTGGCTGATGGGGGATGTTGACGGAAGTCCTGATTATTCTTTCGGGCAGGTAGCAGTCAGTGGTAGGAGTAGCCGCTTTCTTGGACTTGCCTCTCAGGAAGTTTGTATTAGTCAGGTGGGGAATGTTGGGAACGGAGAGTGGTCTGCATGGGGCAGCCCGAGCTTCCCAACTATGAAGAGTCAAAGCCTCCCAGCCCACAGGCCAGTGTCCTTCCCAGTAGGCTGATGTCTGGCCCTTCTGATGGCCATCACTGCACCCGGATAGCACAGCCACTGGGCACCTGCACACCAGCTAGTTTCTGTGCCGGTGAGTTCCTCACTGGACACGCTATTTCCAAAGGCTTTTTCATGTGGCCAGTCATCCTTGTTTGGGTGACATGGGATAAATGTCACAAATAATGCTGATCTGCCACTCTGCTTTACCCCAGTGCACGTGCATACCTTTACTCTCGTCCTGCTGTGGGTTGCTGGTACAGTTTACTCTCCAGCAGTAATTGCATTTCCTTTCCAAGTTCTCAAACTCGATCTTATTGTGACCCCCAGCTCCTATCAATACACGTGAGAGGATTTGTTGGGCATCTCCAAGGATCCTATAAAATGAGTCATAAAGTCAAGTAGTGTCAGCTTGGGAGATACCTAAGAGGACAGGCTTGGTGACTTCCTGCTCAGGGTGGAACACAGTTTTTTGCAGTTGGATTAGACTTACTTGGCAAAACTAGGAATTAAGCTTCCTGTTTTCTAATGACCTTTTTTTTTTTTTTAAGATTTCATTTATTTATGCATACAAGAGCTGGGGCACAGGCCAGAAGTGCCGGGGGTGAGAGGAGTCACCAGAGACAGAGTGGGGAACAGAACAGGCAGATGGGCTGAAAGACACTGCTGAGGGGAGCAGTGGACGAGGCCGGAGAGGTCTGCCGTGCCATGTGGGTCCCCTCCCCGGCCAGGGATCGAAATTGCAATGCAGTGACTACGGAAGCCCCACAGCACAGTGCCCAACCCGCTGTACCACCAGAGACCCTAATGAGCATTCTTAAAACAGTTACTTGAAGAGCATCAAATCCTCTTCATAAACAGGCCTTTTCTGTACTTTACACATTACCTTGTAATGAGACACATTCCCTTCTAGTCTCCAACACACTCCTCTATGGAATTGCTCTTACTCTGAGTATGGGTCAGGGCAATGACAGGGGGGCCATCAGTGGGATGTGGCTTTTCTGCACAAAGCCATACACTTAGAGGAGGCAGGAATAACTCAATCCCCATTTAAAACAGTTTTGTGTATGGACTCAGTAAACTCATAAAAGGAGCACCCAGAGAGGGAACAGTGGCAGATACTCAGGGTTCAACACGGTGCCTTAAATGTAGAAAGAGTTTAATGTTTGTTGAATGAGTAAGTGATGGATATATCTGAGAGCCAGGAAAACTGGTCCTTGCTTTGTCGTCCCAATACTTGAGGGTTTTCATGGTGGTCACATCTCACCTTTTAGGCCTTACTTGTAAAATGAGAGGATTGAACAGGACAGTAAGACCTTCGAGTTTCATTAGCTTCTCTCAAGTAGATGCTTAGTATTTTTCCGCAAGGTAGATGAGAACAATTACAAGTTTGCCCTGGAGTCAGGCAAACCAGGGCTGAACTTCTGGCTCCATCACTGAAGATTGATGAGGACAACTTGGTGAGGACAACAGATTTGGGGGCTGCAAGGAAAAGACTGCCAGGTAGCAGAATCCAGCAGAGATGTTACAGCCCTAAGTTACACACAGACGTGCTAAAGTGAGGATCTCTAAGTAAAATGCTCAAAGAGGGCTCCGGGACCAATGTTCTAACACCACGGATCCTCTGTATTTTACAAGTTTCAAATTCAGGGAGGGATACAGAGCAGGTGAGCCATTTCAAGCACTGTCATTTTATTTATTTGTTTTTAAAAATGTATTTGTATATGACATCGATTGTGGTCCCCATTTTCCACCACCATTTCACCAGTGCACCATCACCTCCGTCCCTTGTTCAAGCACTGTCATTTTAAAGCATGAATTTTATTCCATGAATTGTATTCGTAGATACTGACGACTTTTTATTTACTCATAAGAAAGTCAGCAGAAACTAGAGGTAGAACTGGAAAAGCCTTCCCAGGACTAGATGAAAAGTCAAGACCAGATTAGTACTATTAGAACACCCACACACAGAGTTTCCAAAACTTGCGCAGCCCTGTTTCATAATTCAGGTCTTGAAAGACAAGCCATTTGACCGCTGCAGCTGCAGCACACAATGCTGATAGCTCAGTTAGAGGTGTGCATTTCAGTTACTAGGTATCTTCTCGGCAGTACTATCTGTCCCCCAAACTTAACTTTCCTGGGCACCCCATTTGTTCCAGACAAGAGGGGCAGCCAGGTTAACCTGACACAGGTGCTGAATTACCCAAAGATATCTCCTGGCATGCACACACACCTCTCTCCCCCACCCCTCCACCCAACCCACCCCACAGAAATCTCCTTAGTCAAGAAGACAATAGAATGGGGAGAAAACAGTAGAATGTGGAGAAGACTTGTCCACCAAAATAGTAGAATGTGACCTGTTTAAGTAACGACATCTGCAAAGGGGAACCGTGTGGACATAGTAGATATATAATCATCCACAAAGTTAGCCATGCAAACTGAGCCACGCATCATGGTTCTGTTCGACCTTTGACAGTGTAAGCATTGCACATTTCTCACTCATTTGAGACTGAATAAACTATAGCCTTCCCCTTATGAGATAAACCAGTATTCTGAGAATTTCATCTCCAGTTTAATCATCCAAATCCTCTGATGATGTCTCAAATAGATGCTTGGAAGCAAGAACTCCAGAACTCTCTCATTTGCCACTGACCCTAACCCAAAATGTTTCCTTTACAAATTATTTCTTTATAGTCCAGGCACTCACCAGAACAGAACTCCAGGAATCTCGTGAAAATGTGAACTTGCCAACCTCCCACACTGAACTCTTTAATGGCCATTCTCACTTGGGTGGCAGTTCACCCCTCAGGTAACCGGTTGCCATTTGGGAAAGGAAAACAGGGTCTTAGTGAAGGGTTTTCTGGAAAGTGAAATGCTGAAGAAACGAGGAAGGAGTCTATGGTACAAAGGTACTCCCTAGTGAGCAGAGAATCAGGGCACTATCCAGGAAAGGCAACAGTGCAGCACAAGGGCACCCCAGTTTTCCTTTGGGTTCCTATAGTTGAAAGTACCCATAGTGCACACAGCAATGATGGTTGCAGACTTGTTTTTTCATACCTGTTCTTCAAAACTGCACTGGGCAACAGGGGCCTCTCGTGAGTGGTCTCAGGCAGCAGGAAGTTCAGGTACCTGGGGTGCCATGAAGAAGAAACTGAAGCGGAGACTCCTGGGAAGAGACAGGAGGGTGCCACAGCTGTTCCTGTGGCTCCTGATTTGGGTATTTCACCTGGGTGAAAAGTGTTCATCTGTGGGGAGCTTTGAATTGCTATGCCCAGCTGTCAGTGTTGTCACACCAAACCCGGTGCGTTTGATGCTGAAAAACAAAATCCAAGTAGCTCTACTTCTGCTGGGAATTTGCCTCAGCTGGCCCCGAATCCCATGGGAGTCTTAGACATTTAGAAGTTTTGTGAGGTCGTTTCATAATAATACTTTGACACCACTGCCTTTTCAGATGTGCTGATAGTTCCACTGACGGCACAAAGCAATGGTGGGTAATAATTATCGTATCCTTCATGGACGTGTTGGCCAGGAAAGAAGCCACTTCCACTTAAAAATGTCCTTCTGGGACCTCCCTGGTAGCACAGGGGGTTAAGGCACAGCACTAGGAAGCTATCCACAGCTGCTGCAGCACGAGTTCAATCCCCAGTCAGCGAGGTGACGCACATGGCGCAGCAGACCTCTCCTGCCTCACCCACTGCTCCCCTCAGCAGTGTATTTCAGTCAGTCTGCCTGTTCTGCTCCCCACTCTGTTTCTGGTGAATCCTCTTACCCCCAGCACCTCTGGCCTGTACCCCAGTTCCTGTATGCAGAAATAAATCAATCTTTAAAAAAAAAAAAAAAAGACTTGCTGAAGCAGTAAAAAAATGTGCATTTTATTAAATTTAAATATTTTAAAACATCTCTGTAGGGATGGTGTCTTGAGCGGAAGTACTTGTCTAATTGAGTCTCACTGAACCAGTAGCTCTGTATGGGTCACCGTCTCCAAAGAAGGCCTAGGAGACATGTGACTATTCAGACTTCTTTGGCAGACATTCTTTCAGAAACGAATGAATTAAACCTATTACTTAAAAGAAAACAACTGACAGTATATGTTGCCAGTGATAAAATTTGAGTTTTCAAATGAAAATTAATATTTTGAGTAACTTTCATCTGCTACTATGAGCTAGACAATCTTGAAAGACTTGTGATGAGATTGATGATGGTGTGGGTCACTGTGATTTTTTAATCCAATAGTGAACATTAACATCTAAGAGACCTATTTGGCGAGTATATATATTTCAAGTGATCAATGCAAAATACTTACAAATCAAAGATCCAAGTGCATGACAGATCCTTGGGTTCTAATGGAACAGAGTAAAAAATGTTTTGCTGATTCATCCCCATTTCTTGGGCAAAAGGTGTCAGGCCCAAGAGTTGCTGCCTAGGTGAAAATAGGAGATTGAAGTGCCCCTATTGCACAGTGATAGACTTGAGGACCACCTGCCGCAATGCAGAGATCACTCTAGAAACTAGGCCCATATACACAGCTTCCAGAGAGGTCACATGACTAGGCAGTATGAGTAAAAATTAAAAGCAGGGCCTGCCTGGTGGCACAAGGGGTTAGGTCACAGCAAATGAAGCTAGGCCACTGCAGCCCGAGTTCGATCCCCAACCAGGTATGTGACCCACATGGCACAGCAGACCTCTCCTGCCTCACCTGCTGCTCCCCTCAGACGTGTATTTCAGTCCACCTGCCTGTTCTGTTCTCCACTCTGTCTCTGGTGAATCCTCTCACCCCCCACACATCTGACCTGCATAAATAAATAAATGAATAAATAAATCTTTAAAAAAAAGTAAAGAGCAGATTGTAAAAGCCTCTGAATGGGGATTTTGGAAAGCAGACTGTGGAGGAAGGTGGCTGCTGTGTCAGTACTATTTATTAAACTTTAGGCAGCAACCCCAACATTTTAGTCCTCTGCACCTACTAATTTTGGGGCTCTTAACATAATAACTCATCCCAGCACTCCATAACTTGGGAAGCTTTTCGAAGCCTGACAAAAAGATTTTTAAAGTAAATCTGAAAATACTCTTCACTTCACATTTTTATTCCACTTTCTGCACAACCTTTGATGTCACATAAAAACATTAGTCATACTGACCTTGCCCTGCTAAATAGACTATTTGCTCAGAGGAAAGGAAAATGTGTTTTCTCCTTCAAGAAAAAAAGAAAACTCCCATTTTATTTTCAGTTCCTTTTGGAAGATAAGCTAACATTGAAACACACTGATTGGTTATGTTATTTTTAAATGAAATTTTAATGGCAAATAATTTGTTCCATCTGGAGAAAGGCTGATGGCGTGTTCAGCAACAGGGCACACATCAGGATGGATTATTTCTCGCATATTAAAAAAAGGTTTATTTAGATCCACATCACACTGGTCACTCAGTGTCAGTGGCATTTCCTGACCCTGGAGAGGGGCTAAGAAGCCCTTGGCTGCTTCTCTTGTCCCTTGGGCCACTTGCCTCTCACAATATCAAAGACCATTTGCTTACCACACCCCCAGACCCCTGGGGGGAAAAGGGGCGACTATTGTGGTTCACACTGTGGTGACGTCCACACTGAACTTAACCCCAGCTGTTGGCAAAGGGATATGATGGTGTCGCACAGCAGCAGCTGAACTTGGCTCTTATGAGAGTGCTTTTCCCACAGCACAGTTTCATTTCAGAACAGGGAGCAGAAACAGCATTTACAGCAAGGGATGAGGTAGTTCTGAGGCCCCATTTTGATCCATCCAGTTCTCATCTGTCCCTGGGGAGCTCCAGAATTAAAGGCAGTCACAAAAGAGAAGGAAAGAACAGTTATTTATACACCCATATTCATAGTAGTGATGTCCACGTAGCCAGAAGGTAAAAGCAGCTCAAGCGTCCATCAGTGGATGAATGCCTAAACCAAACGTCCATACATGTTGTGGAATACTATTGAGCCTTAAAAAGGAAGGAAATTCTTAACACCTTACAGCATGGATGGACATTGAGGACATCATAAGCGCAGTAGGACAAATACTGTGTGATTCCACTTACCGACCTAGAATAGTCAAGTTCACAGAAGGCAAAATAGTTCACTATCAGTGACTGGGAAGGGAGGAAGGAGTCATTTACAGAATTTCTATTTGGAAAAACAAAAAAATTCTGGCAGGGCCTCCCTGGTGGTGCAAGGGTTTAAGTCTCAGCACTATGAAGCTATCCACAGCCACTGCAGCACAAGTTCAATCCCCAGCCAGGGAGGGGGCCTACATGGCAGCAGACCTCTCCTGTCTCTCCCGCTGTTCCCCTCAGCAGTGTATTTCAGTAGATCTCCTGTTCTGCTCCCCACTCTGTCTCTGGTGAATCCTCTCACCCCCACATCTCTGGCCTGTACCCCAGCTCTTAATGCATGAATAAATCTTTACAAACAAAAAACTTCTGGCAATGAATGGTGGTAATGGTTGCAAAATGTGGATACTTAGTGCCAGGGAACTATATACTTAAGAGATGATTAAAATGGTAAATTTTATGTTATGCATATTTTACCACAAATTTTTAAAAACTAATGAAAATATTTGCACTGTTCACTGCCTTCAGGTCCTTTTCTAAAGGAAGTCTGGGTGTCACCATTGCTAAGTGAGGCAGTGGTTATTGACCAAACTACCTAGTGGTGTACTGGTAAATACTTAACAATTGGCTCTTCAACAAGAATGAAAAATAAGGCCTCCCTAGAAGCACAGGGATTAAAGTCTCAGTGCTATCAGGCTATCCCAGACCTCTCCTGTCTTGCCCGCTGCTCCCCTCAGCAGTGTATTTCTGTAGGACCATGTGTTCTGCTCCCCACTCTGTCTCTGGTAAATCCTCTCAACCCTTACCTCTGGCCTACACCCCAGTTCTTGTATGCATAAATAAAGTAAATATTTTTTTTAAAGTGTATATATGTAAATATATGTATATACATTGAAATTTTACTGACATGAAGGATGTAAATTACACAATTTACACATAATAAAATATGCAATACTTTTTTAAAAAAGATTTATTTATTTACATACAAGAGCTAGGGTACAGGCCAGAGGTGCAGGGTGGGGGGCGTGGCATAAGACAATTCACCAGAGTGATAGTGGGGAGCAGAATAGGCAGGTCTACTGAAATACACTGCTGAGGGGAGCAGCGGGCGTGACAGGAGAGGTCTCTGCACCATGTGGGTCAGCTCCCTGCCTGGGGATGGAATTCGTGCTACAGTGGCTGCAGATGCTTCATAGTGCAGTGCTTAACCCCTGCACCACAAGGGAGGCCCCAAAATATACAATACTCTTAATTTTATTTTTTAAGACTGTATTTATGCATACAGGAGCTGGGGTGCAGTTTGGAGGCAGGGGGTGAGAGGATTCACCAGAGACAGTGGGGAACAGAATAGGCAGATCCACTGAAATACACTGCTGATGGGAGTAGCGGGTGAGGCAGGAGAGGTCTGCTGTGCCATGTGGGTCCCCTTCCTGGCTGGGGATCGAACTCCTGCTGCAGTGGCTGCTGATAGCTTGATAGCACTGTGACTTAACCCCTGTTCCACCAGGGAGTCCCTGTATTGTGCTTTAAATATAATCTATTTAATTATATATTTATCTAACAACTAGCTCACAAAATTCCTGATAAATCAGCCATCATGAACTGGCGCAAGCCTGCTCTGGCACACCGCTGGATGTAGAAACCACTGGTTATTCAGAGCTAAGGCCAAAATTTTCAAAATTTAAAATGCTCTCTCTCAAAAATCCATTTCTTACAACAGAAAACCTTGGCTCTAAAGACTCTTCTCTTTACTGGGTATGTCAAGATTATTTCAGAGCTCAGCCAAGTCTTGGTCTCTCTGTCAGCAACTTCCAGAGAGCAGTAGGCATTAAGAATGCTATCCCCGTGGCCTCAGTGGTGGGAGAGGCTTCTCAGCGACAAGAGAGCCTGAAGAAAAAGAATACCTTAAAATGTTATCTACCACCCCCTTTTAACTCTTTTTGAGTGGTTTGAAATAGCAACTGTACTGCCAATAGAGGTTACGCTAAGAAGCTTCTATCAAATTGCACAAATGTGGCACGAAATTACTCAGGCCTCTCAGAGTGAGATGCAGGGAGACAGAGAAAGAAGGGGAAGGGGATGGGGGAGAGGGGGAGGGACCGATAGAAGAGCAGTGACAGGAGGGAAATCCCTAAAACACAGTAAAACATGATATATGTTGTTTGCATTGAAAAATCAATGGTTCCACCACTTGCACTTGCTAAATATAACTGTGAGACGAAGCGGGAGGCCTTGAAGATGCAGAGGCCCAGATCAGCACAGGCCCTTGAGGCTGCTGGGGGAGGGCAAGGAAGGGGCCAGATCTAGTCCATGCTCAGTTCTTGTTCCCAGTCTGCTTCCTGCCTCTCTGAGACTAACCCCACCCCTCCCCTCCAGTCTCCTGGAGACCTTAGCAGAGGGAGAACTGGGGAGAGTTCTGGTCTTTTGATGGCAGAACCTGAAGTGCCTGGGATCCCAAACTGAAAACGCAGGAGAATCTTAAGTATCAGGACTAACTTTTGATCACTTTTTTGTGATTATATTTTGACTTCTTTTCCTTCCTCTCACTCTGGCTGAGCGTAGCCTTTGGTCCCTTAAAGTATTTTCCACCCTAAACAATGAGGAATAACTAAAAGTGAGATGCGACAAAGATGATCCCAGCTAACCAAACCACTGGCTGCTTTGGGAGCCTGAGGAGATGTGGCCTCAAGCTCAGGACTTCTCTATTTATTGGTTGTATGTCTTTGCAAAAGTTGTTCAGCATCTCTAAGCTGCAGTTTGTTCGTCTGTAAATGAAAAATGACACTATAAAGTCAATCAGTGTAAGGAGTAGTGAAATTGTATGCGAACGAATGATTTGCACACTGGAGCTTTATACAGCAATTCGCTGTTGTTATTCCATTTGATTTCCTCAAAGTTAGATTCGTTTTGTTTCTTTGAACATTAGTGGGTTGAATTATTAAAACAGTCACTTGTGTGAAATCAGAAAGTTGTTTTAACATGGACCACCTAAAATAGGAACTGGTTATGGGTTTTGGAGGTACAAGAGCTAGGGTATGGGTAACACAGAGGCGATGGTCACTTCTGGAAGAGGCCACCACCCTGGGGCAGCTGGAGGAGGGGCTGGACGGATGCCAGGTCTCTGAGGGTGCACCAGGAAGAACAGTCGAGAACTGGAACTTCTGGTTTCCAGAATCCACTATGGCTGCCAAGCTGAGGAAGACTCCTCGCTGTGGTGACCATAGAGGGCAGAGCAGGCAGTACAGGAAAGGGCGCGCCTTCCCACAAAGGCCCTCCAGTCCCTCTAGCACCCCCTATTGGCAGAACCAGTAGAAGTCAGCTGGAAAATAACAAATGTGACCCTCAGAAACCACACCGGGCTGAATTTGGGAGTGGGGTGGGAGAGTTGGCATTTACCCTAAGAGACAACAGCATAATAAGCCCACACATTTCTCTCTAATAAATTCAGGGACCTTTGCCTACCTGTGCAAATGCTGAGGGTTTTGCTTTGAATACCTCCTCCCATTCCCATCTTTACATGTTACTGGAGAGTGAGCGCAGGAAACGAGTGGCTTCCCCAGCTTAACACCCGTTAAGCTGAGGTCTGAGAGGATTACCCTGTGAGGAAGACTGATGAACTCCCTGACTCAAACCTGAAATGATCTGTTTGTTTTCCTTCATAAGTCAGAATCTAAATGAAACCGTCGTTTCTCGTGTGTCTCTTGAGCTAAGGTTGAGGAGTTATGACCCGTCTGTCGCGTGCTGCAGACAGCTGGATGACAGATTGCCATGTGGCTCAGATGAAAATAAATGGCTCCTACTGCGCAAAGGCTAACCATCTGCAGACACCTAGCTCCGATTCCCCCATGAGGAAGGCAAGAGTAGATGGAGCGGAGATGTGACTAGCCCCTCTTTAGCAGGCGCGCTCGCCATGTGCGGCGCTCTCCCCCACTTCAGAGCAGGAGACGAGGTCTGCACAGTCACAGCTAGAGTGTGTAGCAAAGGACATTCTGACTTCAGCCCACCCCACCCCACTTCCTACCTCTTTCAACAGGCCCATTTCCCCTGGGTATGTATCTCTGTGCTTCTGTTATAGGGCAGGGAGAGGGGCACTTGAGAACTTTTAAACCTGCTTTTTTCAAATGGGTTTTGTTATTTGCTGCATTAAGACAAACATATAAGGCTTTTAATGCAAAGTAACTTTACTATAATTAGGGAACAATACAGAAAAGATAGAAGATCGTTATTAAGTTAAGCATTTAAAGTTACTTCTTTTTTTTGAGGGTAAAACTTTAGTTAAATAGGATTGGCTTAAAGTAAGGCTCAAAAGCTTGCCACAAGTTTAATGGATTTTTTAGTAGAGACTTATACAAAAGGGTTAGAAAAAAATTAGACAAATTTGGGAGGAAAAGAGCAAAATTAAAATTAAGATCACCCTCCACCAGCCGCACCTTGCCGTCAGGTCTGCTCTTGCAGGTAGAGCTTGGTGCTCCAGGCCATTCCCTCACTCCACACTCCCGCTGCTCCATGACCATTTCCATATCTCAGTCTGTTTGGGTTCTTTTCTCTTTTCTAAGGTTGGTTATCTCAAAAAGCAGGGGTGGGAGGGGCTTTGCAATTCAGCACACAACAGATATTGAGGGCAGATCATTTCTTCAAGCCAGGGGCATAATAGATTCATGTGAAGTGTTAGCACAACTGCGAATTCCACCGATTCCGTGGGCCACGTGACAGCCAGCTCCGTGAACCGCTTCCTACGTTCAGAACGTGAGTAGTTCATTGGTGGGTGTTGTCCTTTTGCCACCACAGCTGGCAGGTGTGTGCTGGGGCTGGGGGCGGGAAATCACATCTACAGGCACAATCTATCGCCATTGAAGCAAATAGGAGTCAACATGGAATGAACAAGATCAGCCAACTGCATTAGCAGCACTTCAGACACAGCTGTAAACATGGGTCAGCGGCGCTGCCAATTACAGGCAGGACACAAGAGCACCTCTCCAGCCATCAAGAGCCTTGAGGGTCTCTAGAGTGTTGGTCCTTTGCGCCCTGAAACTGTCTACTAGATAGTAGGATGGTGATCTGTCTGTATGGATTCTAGAATCTAAGGGAGGGAGTCGCTGTTTGTCAGTGTTTAACCTGTGTGCAAATCCTGTGTTTCACAGGTCACTGGATTAAATAATAAAAGCCAGCATCTCCAGTACAGTTAACATATGTGCCAGGTGAGAGATCAGTTAGCTTTATGGCTACTCTCTTGTTTAATCCTTACAAGCACATTATGAGGTATGCTCATCCATCAGCCTCTCAGAGTTTGGTTATTGAGAATCAGTCTCCCAAGCCTGATTTGTTCTGGGAATATCTGATGATACTGAGTATCTGAACTTGCAAAGCTAAAGGTTTAGAACATGGTGACCCTGCCAACATGCAGCCACCTGAGGGTGCCAGGCTAAAACAGATGGCTGCACTCTTAAATAGTCTTGATTACAAAAGAGATCATCTGTTCCAGCCCTTGGTTGACCCAGGCAGCTTATCAAAGTCATGCTTTCATTGCCAGACGCAAGACTCCAAGTATGCAAACCTCAGACAGGAATAAAGGCACGATACGGAGTTCAGATGGGCCAGACTCTGCGGAGACTCAAACTGTGTCCAACATACATGCTTTACTTTTAAGGACTCAAGTAGAAACAAGAATGTGTTCCACTGAAAACAGGTGGCATGTCTCAAAAAGCGTATAGGGACAAAAGCAGCCATGGGCTGGGGAATTGCATCAGCTGGGATTCTACTGCCTAGAAAAGGAAAGAAACCCAGGCTCCAAAAAAGAAAGGCATCTTGATGGAAGACGTGAAAGCTGATTCTTTACAATAATTTTACCACAAAGTGTAAATAACTAAAAGGAGAAAATTATAATTATTCTGATGCTATACAACTGTCAGCTTATTTCAGTCTGAGCTGTTTTGTAACAGGGTCATCCCCAGGAAAGGGGGAAGTTCCAGAATCCGGTTCTGCCCTAAGTGGGTGAGCTGAGCAGGGAAAGAAGATTCCGCAGAGAGGAGGACAGAAGGAAGGGAGGAAGAAGGAAGCAGAATGGAGAGCAGCAAGGAGACATGGAGGAGGCACGTGGAGCAGAGAGACATGTGAAGAAACTGCGCTTGCTTTTTGGTCTTGGACTGGTTGGGACAGATGTGGGTGAGAGACCCATGGTGAGGTTAACGTTGGCAGCTTTCATCTTGACTTTGATTTTGCTCTTTTCCTCCCGGATTTGTCTAACTCTTTCTGACCCTTTTCTATGGGTCGCTACTGAAAGGTCCTTTAGACGTGTGGCAGGCTTTGGGGCCTTGCTTTGGGCCAATCCTATTTGGCTGGACTTTTACCCTCAAGGAGATGGGTAACTTTGGATGCTTAACTTAGTAACTATGTTCTTTGTCCTTTCTGTATTGTACCCTAATTTTATTAAAGTTCCTTTCCATCAAAGGTTTTATATGTTTGTCTTAATGCAGCGGATGGCAGACCCATTCAGAGAGGGCAGGCTTGGGGGTTCTGGGTGCTCCTCTCCCTGCCCTGTAACAGATTGACTCAGACACCCAATTGTCCCACGGCGGTGGACAGCTGCCTTCATGTGTTCTACTCCAGCAGACACGGGAAGGGCTGGCGTGCTGTTATTGCAGCATCATGCAAGTGGCAGTTAAGTGAGTCTGTTTGGTGATTAGTATGGGACCCCGGCCCCCACTCTTCTCAGGTATGTCTTGGTACCCAGAGTTCCTGCTTGTCAGCCAGGTGTAGGGTTGCCAGGGGAAAAGGTGGTCCTAAATGGATTATGGGTGTGTGGACTCCAACCCCCACTCCAGACCATCAGTGTTCCAAAACCTCAAATCCGATAAAATAATTATCAAAAAGTGGATTACTGGGACCTAAAAATAGAGTTAAGCAGCCAGGCTGGCTGTAAAACCAAAGTAAGCCTTAAACACATGCTCTCTGACTGAGGAGCCAGACCTCTGCCTTCGGAGCGATCTCATTCGACTCGGAGCCAGCTCTCAACGCGCCATTGCTTAAATCTGGTAAAGTATTGGGGCCTCCCTGGTGGCGCAGTGGGTTAAGCAACGCACTACGAGGCAAACCACAGCCACTGCAGCACGAGTTCGATCCCTACTGCCGGCCAGGGAGGGGACCCACATGGCGTGGCAGACCTCTCCTGCTGTGCCCGCTGCTCCTCTCAGCAGTGTATTTCTGTTTGTCTGCCTGTTCTGCTCCCCGCTCTCTCTGGTGAATCCTCTCACCCCCCCCACACCTCTGGCCTGTACCCCAGTGCTTGTATGCATAAATAGATAAATCTTTAAAAAAAAAAAATCTGGTAAAGTATTTGTGAATTTGTATCCCTTTCTTTTTCCTTTAGTGTTATTACTATTTTATTCCCCTTTCTTTCATAAAATAAAACGTGCTAAT
>JAGFMF010011668.1:18639556-18664036 GCA_019455555.1 Galemys pyrenaicus | reverse complement strand
TCCCCACCCTGGCCGGCAGCAGGGATCGAACTCGTGCTGCAGTGGCTGCGGCTTGCTTCATAGTGCGTTGCTTAACCCACTGCGCCACCAGGGAGGCCCGACCTTGGACTTTCTAACCTCCAGAATGATAAGGAAAGCAATTTCTGTTGTTGAAGCTACCCAGTCTGTGATAGATTGTTACGGTAGCTCAAGAAAATTAAGACAATGACGATGTCTTCATTTTTGTTTTACAACTAGAAAGAAAAGCAGGTTTTCTTTGAAATATACTAATCTTTGCAACTTCTATTTACATACCCAATGAAAATGAGAAAAGCATAATTCCAATAGAAAAGTCTATTAAGTATGCAGACTGAGGAGGCCCCCAATTCTGTGCACTCTCTTAGTGTGAAAAAACTTTAATAGGACAGTGTGCATAGAGAAGAGAAGAAAGGATAATAATTTACCAACAAAACACCCAAAGTTACTCATCCCCTTGTGAGTAAATATCCAGCCAAACAGGGTTGGCCAAAACCATCGTCACTGAGGGCTGAAACCTTGCCACAAGTCTGAAGCATCTTCTGGCAGAAGGAAAGGGCAGAAAAGGAAAGCCAGGCAAGTCTGGGACAAAAGAAGCAAAATCAAAGTACAAATGAAGGTAATGGCTGCCATTGTCAGCTTCTCACCCACATCTCTTCCAAGTTCCCTCCGTGTCTCAGCGCCACGTGTCTCCTTCCATGTCAACCAGTTTACAGAGTATAAGGAAGAGGAAAAGATACTAGAACAAAATGAGTTAAAATTTGTTTGAAAAAAATCCAGTTCAGTAAATCCTTTCACTCAGGACAAGAGAAGCCCTTGTCCACGTGACGTAGGAAGGCATTGATTCTGCAAATGTATTTTGTGCTCTCAAAATGGGGCTTGGCACCTCGCTCATGAGGTCACTAGAGATGCTTGCACGAGACAGACCTGTCAAAATTGGAATGCCGGCGACCCTGAAGGATGCAGAGGGACCCACGGCCAGGGGAGGAAAAATGGCACCACTTCCTGGGGCAGCAATTTCATGAAACAGAAAGCAAACACTTGCAACAATTTTTTTTGTCTTGAAAAGAAAGGTTTATTTAGAAAAGAGGGAAGAATAAAGACTCCCAGTTATAGGGTGCCTGGGAGGGGCAAGAGAGTCCTGCATCAGTTTTTTAAAGACAAGATACACTATTTCAAAGAAGTTTCTAGAGTGCCCTGTTTCTTTTCCAGGAAGGTAGGAGAAGAGCCCCCCGCGCCCCCCAATCCCATGCCTGCTGCCATTCAAATCTTTACCCTGGCAATGAGGTGGAGTCTACACTTCTCTAACCTGGCATAAGATCCCTCACCGCCCAAAGTCTGAAAGCCATTTAGGCCCTTTACATCAGGCCCTGTTCTCCATGGTGCTTTCCCCCCTCTTTGTGTGACCTTCCTCTGCTGGTTCATCCTGAAAACCTTGGCTCATCTCTGAGATCTCATTCAAAGTCCCTTCCAGTGAGATGATTTCCCTACTAATCCCCTTGCCAACCCTTCCCCTCCCCCAACAAAAACAAGGCTTACCGCCCCACAGTCAGTACTTAACTTACAGTACTCACTGGCTACTTCAGTGGGTATTCAGCCTGCTGCCAGTCCTCGCTGACTACAATTTTGTTTTCATTCACTTTTCCAGTTTGCAGAGAAAGTTTCTTCAAGAGGCTGAACTGCTCTTTTAAAATAGAACCTCAGCAGATTTTATTTCCGAATGGAATCAAAACAGGAAGTGAGACTCTAAAATGTACCCCACTGTGACAAAAGTCACATTAAGAAACCAAAGTGCCGTCATCTCAGGCAGCTCGAGTCCTTGGGGGCAGGATGAGCGCACTCCAGAGCTCCCAGTTGAGAGTCCCTGGAAATTCACTGCAAGAGGCTCGCCTCAGCGTCCCTTTCACTCTCAGGCTAGACAAAGCCACTAGGGTTTTGAATGCCGAAGAAAGCGCCCATAGTCCTGAGAGTCTACAGGACGTGGGAAGAAAAGAATCGCAGAGATCCAGGCCGGGGGCCAGCTGGGGTTAGGAGAGACGTTTCCTTCATTAAAAAAAAAATCTTTTGTGGAGGAAGTACTGTGTCCCCAAGCAAGTTCTAACTTTACCAAAACAGCTGAGCTAAGCTGCCAGCCTTTTCCAGAAAGAGGGAGCAGAGAGGTCTTCTCCCTATACCAGGGCAGAGTGAGTTGACAATGAATTCCGCTCTTCTCATAAATAACAAATCAAACTTTATTCATTTTTACCCCAATTTGGCAGTCCAAACCAAAATGCTGCATGTCATCACTAATTCTCAAATGCTGCAGCTGCTTCTGGCTTTGTCTGATCTTGTTTATGTTCTTGATTTTGTTGTTGTTTTGGTCTTCCCATGACTGACAGTAAACAGTGATCAATAAACTAATGAACAGAGAACAAGAAATCAACAGCCTGGGAACACAGAGGCGTGCCAGAGTGGTGAGAGTAAGAAGGCCAAGGGGGCCTCGGTTGTTTTCTCCAGTCCTTGTAAATATGCTGATACTTTGTCCTGCCCAGAACTCCAGCGATGGCTCATTTATTTGGCCATTTTTTTTGTTTTGTCATTCACCCATTCAAGTACCAGTGAGCTGTTCTTGAATTGAAAAGCATTCACTAACACAACTTAAGTGGCTCTTAAATTTCCCCACACCACAGTCACCCTAACAACTTGCTAACTTGCAAGACTAGGTGCCCTGGGTTTGCATGTGTAGCAGTGGGCTGGAGCCACACAGCCTTTGCATGCCTTAGAAATTTTCAGGTGCTACAGATGTTACTAGCCCTATGAGCACACTGAGAAACACTGCATGGCTGTATCTACCGCGAAAGCCCAAAATGCCCCAAACTTAGAAGATGCTCAGAAAATATCCACTAAAATGGATATCCTTGAAGCCACATTAAGAAAATCCCAGGTTCTCTGAGATAAGCAGTCAGCTTATGCAAATATTAAAGCATTTTCCCAGCTAAGACAGGTGCAAGAATTCAAGCACTTTATGGAGCAAGGTGCTCTCATTTATAGATGAAATATTAGGTTCTTAGCAGAGGATTTTGTGCCTGATCTATCGGTGAGCTCACATCTGCTGGGATTCTTGGGGATTAGTAAAAAAGACAGGAAAATTACTCATTGTCTTTTACCATCTCTCTTTAAGTAACCATTTCCTTCTTCTTGCTTCCTTCTTCTCCCTGCTTCTCTTCCATCTCCACAAGTCTATCAGTTAACATTTATACAAATACTTTTTCTTTGGAAGAGGAAACCTTATTGTTGCCAAATGAAATAAATTATTTTCTCTTTTCTTTAAGAGAGTAGACAGGGCAATATAACCATCCAATTTTTTTTTTCTTCTTTACAACATACTTTCAGGGTCAACAAAAAGTCTCATTTTTAATGATTTCAAAGTCCACAGCTTAAGGTGATTTGTGGCATGGTTCAACAGTTGGATAGTTAAAATCATATTTTTAAGTCTATAATCATGGCCTGATTTCTGTAAGTAGTGCCACATTATATGTCCTCTGGAGTTTATTGGTTTCTATCCCTATTGTTCAAATTATTTTATTGCTCTCCACCACACAATAAACCTGTAGTAAATTATGTGGACTTATCAGTTAATTTTTGTCCCCTCTGGTTATCTAGCAAAGAGAGAAAGTAATTATTACTACTTATAAATTTGCATAAGCCATTAACTTGTTTTATTTCCAATTGCCATTCCAGATCATATAACTTAATGCACTTTTTAATGTGCATCAGTCTGGCTTTGAATTTTTCTCAAAATTTTCTTATTATTAACTGCATTTACTAATTATATATTATATATTTATATACAATATATATTATTTATACATAATTTATATTTACTAATTATATATATTAACTACATTTACTAATTAGTTAGAAAATAAGCACCCTCTATAAGTACATAAGGGGAAGGAGCAATAAATGCACCCAGTGAAATCTCTAATAACAGATCTTCTTAATATACCTCGATGTCAGAATCACAAATTATATTTTTGTCTACTTAATGTCTAGATTTATTTATTTTGTGTATGAGAAAAGACTGGCACTATAAATGGAAGCTGTCCGTTTCTTGTCGAGCAATACAAATAACCTAGAGGGCCCTGTAACCTTGAGAGGTTGAGCAGGAAAGGAGAAGCCTTCCTCTGCTGGCCAACATCCAAAAATGCAAACCAGGACAGAATGGTGCATATGGAAGCCCTGGAATGTTATCAGCACTAGGCTCCTTCCCTAGATGGTAGGTGGTAGATGAAAGAGGAGCTAGAAGATTATACACTTTTTTTTTGGAGGGTAGGTGAGACAGATAGCCAGGGAGGTAGATGATTGATTGATTGATTAATAGGTACTATTATTATTATTTCAATACTTTTGAAAACAGTATTTATTGAGTATTTATTACATGCCCCAGAAAGTGCTATCGCATACTTTTTATTGTAATGCAATTCATAGTTCATCATAAAATGGGTACTTTTAAAGTGCACAAAGCCACTGAGTTCTAATACAGTCACAAGATTTTGAAGCCATCACCACTTCCTAATTTCAGAACATTTTCTTTTCTTTGTTTTTTTTTTTTAAAGATTTTATTTATTTATGCATACAAGAGCTGGGGTATAGGCCAGAGTCCAGGTTGGTGAGAGGATTCACCAGACAGAGCCAGGAACAGAACAGACAGACTGACTGAAACACACTGCTGAGGGGAGCAGCAGGCAAGGCAGGAGCGGTCTGCTGCACCATGTGGGTCCCCTCCCTGGCCAGCAGCAGGGATTGAACTCGTCCTGCAGTGGCTATGATTTGCTTCATACTGCGCTGCTTAACCCACTGCGCCACCAGGGAAGCCCCTTCTTTTTTTTGTTTAAAAAATTTATTTATTTATGCGACAAGAACTGGGGTACAGGCCAGAGGTATGAGGGTGAGAGGATTCACCAGAGACAGAGTGGGCAGCAGAACTACTGAAATACACTGCTGAGGGGAGCAGTCGGTGAGACAGGAGAGGTCTGCCTTGCTATGTGGGCCAGATCCCTGGCCAGGCATCCAACTCATGCTACAGTGGCTGCAGATTGCATCGTAGTGCTGAGACTTAACCCTTTGTGTCACCAGGGAGATTTTCATCACCCCAAAAGTAACACTGTCCTCATCAGCACTCACTACATAAAAATATTTAATGTCAGCTCTCTATGAAACAATATGAAGACAATTTTGACCTCTTCACTGTGGAATTCCTTGCAGGAAGAGGCTTGCTTTTGCTGTGGAGATGCTTCACTAAGCCCAAACTGCAAAGTAAGGGAAAACAACTCATTCTTCAAAGCCTCACTCACAAGAGGAAGGAGGAGAAGGAAGGGCTCAGAGCTGCAGGTGGAGCAGAGAGGTGGGGGAGGACCACACTGGAGAAGAGATTTGTCTGTTCACTGATGCAATGTTTGGTGGCACACAGCATGTGTGCATTAAATATTTACTGACTGATTTAATTCTGTAGTTGTAGGATATTGGGTTCTATTTTTATCCTTTTGTATTGGAGTTTTTAAATCTCCTTGCTCAAAGCTTCCTTTCTTGTTAATGTTTTATCTCTGTAACGCATCAGTTTCTGAAAGAGTGATTTTTAAATCTCCCATTCTGATCATGGCATCTGGACTTTTGTCCACATGGTTATTTCTTTTAAAACTCCTTTAATTTCAGAGCCTCCCTGGTGGTGCAAGGGGTTAAGCACTGCACTGTGAAGTATCTTCAGCCATTGCAGCATGAGTTCGATCCCCTGCCCAGGAGGCGAGCAATATGCCCCAGACCTTCTCTGCCTCGCCCGCTGCTCCCCTCAGCAATGTACTTCGGTCAATCTGCCTGTTCTATTCCCCACTCTGTTTCTGGTGAATTTTCTCAACCCCCACTCCACAGACACCTCTGGCCTGTACCCCAGTTCTCATATGCATAAATAAATTAAAAAAAAAAACTTCTTGATTTCAAGGCTATGCTGTTGGATGTGTCAGCCAGGATTCTAAATTGTAAGCAATGCCTATCGACTTTGCTCATTTAAGCAGAAAGAGAAAGAGAATTCCCTGCAGAATTGTTGGGAGACTCAAAACACCATGCTCAGCACTACATACACCCCAAGAAACACCCGAACATCAAGCCACTAAGAAGTGGCCACAAAGCTATGGGTGCTGCTCTCCAGTACCTGGAACTCCTCGCAGGGACTGCAGCCTCGGGCCAACAACCAGTCACTTCCCAGAACGAGACTTGCTGGACACTCCAGCCTACTTGAGGAATTTTGGTCTCTGTTTATGTCTGTCCAGCTCCTCAAACAAGGTAGTCAAGGTGTGTCCTTTGGCAGAATGTAGGTCACATGAATTGCCTTGGGGGTCAGGAAGGATGGGAAGATGACAAGAGGGGAATGAATCTTGAGCTTCCATAGTCGGAGGCAGGAAATCCTTCAAGGTTAGGAAGTGGGATGTGCTCCTGGGCAGGAAACAGTTTCTCCAGAGACATCCAAATTCATGGTTATTATAACTTCGTGGTATAACTGATCTTAGAGTTTGACTTTTGTGCTGTGCGGTATTACATCCCTGAGCTGTGTTTTTTATGCACTCTGTGGAACTAACATCAGCCAGGGGAAGAGTTAGAGCTGGCCTTCACAGAGCTCTTGTCCAGAACTCTCTCCCCTGCCTGGATGCCCTCGCCATCTAGCTTTGCTTGTAGTCCAATAGGAAAGCCCTTCTTCAGTGAACAGCTCTTCTTCCCTCTAGACTCCCACACCTGGCTGCTGGGAACAAATCCAACCTGTCTCCTAGAAGACAGGTGCTCTGGACAGAGTCTACCTTCTGGGTCTTGCATGTGCCAGAGTTCCTTGTGTGGAAGGAAAGAATCTATTTACATCCACATCTCCTGCTTCCTAAGAAGCTAAATTTAACCTGGGGGCACAGGGAAACCCATTTCTGACAGATGTAAACAAGATAGGGGAAATCTGGCTTTGATTAGACTTTAGAGTTAAAACCTACTTATATCAAATATAATCCCTTGCATAGACTTAACAAAAATGATTATCTACTTAAAAGATAGCAAAATGTGGAGAAAAATGCAGTAAATGCTGTATTTTTGGTCTCAAAGAAATACAATTGTGGTGAACTGCAACCATTTTAACAAAGCTCACAGAACCCTCCCTTACCCCACACTCCTTCACACTCCCCAGAAGTTACCACCATCCAACACTTTTTTAACTCATTTACACAGGTGTTTTAAGATTTGATGTAAATGAGAGCATGCACGTGCATTTATAACTCGTGCTTTCACTTAACACTATGTTCTAGAAATAGATCCATGTTGACAAATGGAGCTCTGGCTCTTTCATTCTAACTGCTGTATTACATTTCTTTGTTTGAATATATCATGATTTATTTTTTCATTCTCTTTTTGATGACCAACTAAGTGGTTTCCATTATTTTGCTATTACAGGTGATGCTGTAAAAATAGTCTTGCTTTGATTTTCTTGTGCAGGTATAGAAATAAATCCCAGGAAAAGAACTATTTGGTTTGAGGGCGTATACATATTTAATTTTACTAGAAACACCCAAGTTGCTTTAGTGGTTGTACCAATTTCCAGTCTAAGCAGATGTTTTTTTTCCCATGTTTCATGTAATCCCCATATTTGTAACTGCCAGGTGTGGGGTTTTTTTGCCCCCAGTCTAAACAATGTGAACTGCTTTCTGATTGTGGTTTTAATTTGCATTTCTCTGATTACTGGTGATGTTGAACATCTTTGCATATATTTATTTGTGATGCTGACTTTCTCTTTTTGAAGTGACTATCCATATCATTTGCACATTTGCTATTGGTTGTTTTATGTTTTTTAATTGATTTAAATTGCATATTTTGGATATTAATCCTTTGTTAATTATAGGTATTACAAAGAACTTCTAGTCTGTGACTTCAAATTTCATTTTATAACATCTTTTGACACCAAATTTTTAAAAAAATATTTATTTATGCATACAAGAACTGGGGTACAGGCCAAAGTCACAGGAGGTGAGAGGATTCACCAGAGACAGAGTGAGGAGCAGAACAGGCAGATTGACTGAAATACACTGCTGAGGGGAGCAGCGGGGTTAGGCAGGAGAAGTCTACTGCACCATATGGGTCAGCCCCCTGGCTGGGGATCGAACTTGTGCTGCAGTAGCTGCAGATAGCTTCATAGTGAGGTGCTTAACCCCTTGCGCCACCAGAGAGGCCCGTTAATTTTTTTAATATAGCCAAGTACATAAGAGATTTGGAATAAACACAAAAGATTGCTGAATATCTCCAATGGAAAACCATGGATTGTTTAAAGCACATCACTCCAGTTTATTAGATTCTAGTCATTCATTGCTTTGTGCTATTTTAGAATTTTTAAGTCACAGATACTGATAACAATGCAAAATAATTCTTGTCTCTAGACATGAAATTCTTTGATGGTGGCTCAATTGACTCTTTCTGCCCATCTGTGACTTTATTTCAACATTCCTTTATTTCATATAGATTTGTGCTTTTCTGCTTTCTCCTTTTAAGAGTTAGAACATCTGCTTGGTTTCTTTATTAATAAGGAAGGAAATTTTTTTTTAAATGAAGGAAATAAAATATTTAATACAGTTTATTTTATATTTGTATGGAAATAATAATTTTATATCTTTAAAAAAATTCCTAAAGGAATGTATCAACCTTCTACACTATCATTTGTTTTTGAGTCATAAGAAATTATTCTCCCCTCCAACTTACAAAGACAGTCATAAAAATTCTTCTAGGCTTATTCAAGTTTTACTCTTCTTCTTTAAATTCTTTGGAATAGATTTTTGCTTATGGTGTGAGGTGGTGATGTGATTTAATAATTTTCCCCTGTGGAAAGTCAGTTTTTCCAGCACCTTTTACTAACCCGTTTACCTTTCTTCAGTGATTTTAACTTTGCCTCTGTTCTTTATCCAGACTCCTTTATGTACATCGACTCCTTGTGTTTATGAAGCATAGGTCTATTTCATTGGTTACCATTTTGTTCAGTGAGTTTGCTCTTTCCACTCCTGCACCAACATTGCACTGCCATCATTTCTGTAGCTACATAAGAAATCCTAATACCTGGTGGGACAAACTTCCTGACATGTCCTTTGTATATAAAACTACTGAGATTATTAGTGGTTCATTACTTACATGTATACATTTTATAATCAGTTTACAAAGACCCACAAAATATCCATTGAGATTTTCATTAAAATTTTATTGGATTCAGAGATTACATGGGGGGGGGGGAGAATTAACTACTTTAGGATTTTATGTCTTCCCATCCATAGACATGGTAGATATCTCCAGTTGTTTAGATTTTTTAAAGATATTTTTATAGAGTTTTATCATTTTCTCCAGACCAAATCTTGCACATCAATTGTTAATTTCATTCCACTGTAATTGTTTTGTTACTATAAAGGTTATTTTTCACGTTTTTTACTACTGCATAGTAAGACAATGGATTATGTCCAATACAATGTTATGTCCAATGACCCACATATGTTCCTAAAATTAGATTCTAATGTGTGATTCCTCAGCCAACTTTTAGTCCTCCTTAGACACTAGGGACTCAGTTCTGTTTTCAAATGTTACTGTAGAAGATTTTCCAACATGATACTTTGCAGAGTGTCAACCACATTGCAGTCACATTCCATAAATTCTTGCTAAATTAGTAATAATAAAAAGAAGATATCTTCTTTGCAGACTTGTATATTTCTCTCTAATGTACAAATTCTGCATTCAGTTATATAAGTGTAGGAAAATATATAAGCAACACCTACCCTCTAATTATATATAGGTAAAGTCTATACAACAGAAATACTGAGAGCTGCCCTGAGAGAAAGGAAGGAGGAAAGGAAAATTGCAAGTTGATACACAGAGGAAGGTGAAGAAGGGTACTGTTGCTAGGCAACTGACATCATTCCAAAAGTCACTGCCCCAGTTCCATAGGGGTCTCCTTCCTGCACTCACTATCCTCTTTTTGACTCATAGAGTGAAGAAGAAGACCACCCAGGACAATGGGATCGGACAGGGAGAGGTTTTGAGAAAATCTCCTGTCCAGAACAGAGCTGTGGTCCAGTTTCTAAAGTACACATTATAGACTGAGGTTTATTTTCCCCTTTGTTAAGTTGGGTGGTGATATAATATTCACTCTGTGGTGGTAACTTGGAAGGGATCCCCAGAGATTCAGTGACCACGTTTTTTAAACAAATTGTGTCCTGATGAGAAAATTGTAACAGAATTTTGATCTGATCGGGGCTTAAGGATAGGAACGATGGACTCTGTTTTGAGATTTGAAATAATTGTGAATTGAAATTTGAAATATACGTACTGAGAAACGTTGGGGACTGGGGGCAGCTGAGCTGTTTGAAATGGAGACCTAGATTCACAGGTTCTCAGCTGCATGTGAGGGGAGCTGGAAGCTGTAGAGGAATCACCACAGAGGGTCTGTAGTGTGAGAAGAGGCTGAGCACAGAACTTCGGGGACTGACACCTCTTGAAGGAAGGGGTGGTCAGAGGAAGAGATGCTTGCTGGAGTCTCTCCCCTGCCTGGACACCCTCTCCAGGCACTGGAAAGGTGGGCACTGAAGGCGGAAAGTGATGGACAAGCTTATGCTTGTGCTTCATGTCACTGCAGCAGTGAGCCCCCGGTCTACTAACTTGTTCAAGTCATTTAACTTCCATGGGTCTCTGGCTGAGACTTAAATTGTGCATGAGCATTACTAAAAAAGCACTCAGTTCCTTGCTGGCATCTATATCCTTCAATCCTTTCTTTGTCCTATCGCCCAAATCTCACCTCAGAGCTCATCTGACAGTCCCCTGCCTCTCACATCGTCTGTGCTTTCTTTCCTAAGACTTTCCTTATTTTGACATGAGCTTGCCATTCTCGAGCCTCCCTGGTGGCTCAGTGGGTTGAGCGCCGAACTGTGAAGCATCTGTGGCATAGCAGCGCAGTTAGATCCTGGGACAGGGAGGGGACCCACATGGCATGGCAGACCTCTCCTGCCTTGCCAGCTGCTTCCCTAAGCAGTGTATTTTAGTCACTCTGCCTTTTCTGTTCCCCACTCTGTTTCTGGTGAATACCTCTCACCTCCTGCGCTTCTGACCTATACCCAGCTTGTATGCACAAATAAATAAATCTTTAAAAAACAAAATGCCACTCTGTACTCCTGCAGGAGCACGGGCCCACCTGAAACTCAGTGTCCCTTCCGATCAAGATGCCAATTCCCTAGAAAATGAGAGAACAAATGAGCTAAGTGTTTCCTGTGAGACATATTGTCCTTTGAGTGATTCTGAAGTGGAACTATTCAAGTGACCCTTCTAATTTCTCATTGTGAGGATGCATCGTTGCTAGGAAACCAACAAATGTGTTAAGCACACCTAAGATGAAAACGCTCCCACCCTGATGCATTATTATGTTCAGAAAAAATTTTAGCTGCTCTTCCACCATTATCATTCAAAGATTCAATTTGACAAATATTTATTGAACTTCTACACACAAGGATCTTGGAAACAGACCTGATCATGTCATTCCTCAACTCAAAAACCTCTCTGCCTCTCACCTGCAAAAGAAAAACACAGAATGAAGTCAAAACTCCTTAATCTGACCCACTAAGCTCCCTTCCCCTTGCAACACTCCCGATTCCAGACTCCTGTGGCCACGCTCTCCCCCTACTTCCGGTCTTCTCCCAGTCCTGTCTTGCTCTTGCTGGCACTGTGCCTGCCTTTCCACAAAAGCCCAGCTTGTAAAATTCTATTAAGTTCAGGCAGAATGAATCCCTCATTTCTGTTTACTGAACAAATACATGCATCCATTCATCAAAGATTTCGTCTACTCTGTAGCAACACACCTTGCTTGCCTTCTTTCTTTATAGGTTGTGTGCCTGCTGCTATGACAAAGACTTCCCATTGGTGAGAAAGCTATAGCAACTGGTATTTCTCTTATTTCACAAATGATGGTCTTGGCTTAATAAATACAATCAAAAATTTAAAAATTTTACAAGCAGCTAGTAATTATCCCAAAGGGTTTTTTTTTTTAATTATGTATGCTGTTACCCAACATGCTGAGCATTGTAATAGGAGATGACCCCCTAAACTCGGGGTTTGTTCAAGTTTTATTAAATGTGCATGTTCCTAGAAGATTTCTGCTCAAGAGAACAAATAGTGTTTGAAGCGTCATGATAAATATATTTTTAAAAAGCTCATTTCTAAGAAATAAATGGCTTCTTCACATGAACTATAAACAAAACAATTCACCAGCTATCAGCCATCAAACCTGGATTATTATGATAGCCAACTTTTGGTTTCCTTTTGACTCATCCTTGAAATTCTCTCTAAATCTCTGTATAAATAAGCCTGTGTTTATGCAAACCTGCATTTCACTGCTGCCACTAAAACAAATGTATCTGATGATGCAATGGATCTTTGAAATGTCTCCACTTTGCCTCTCATATGTTCCCTTGGACTGGGGCATGCATTCCCTGAAATGATCCTACATTATAATTAGCTGTTTTATCAGGGTCTAGTTGGATAAGCAGAAACTAATTTGATGAGTATTTCAGAGGGAATTTAATATAGGGGTACATTATATAAGTGATGAACGAGTGGAGAAGCCAAACAGAGATTAGCAACAGCTGGAAGCTACAAAGTCTGCAAGAGCAAAGGTGGAGCCCAGCATTTAGGATCACCTGGCAGACACTGATCCCAAAGAGGAGGAAAAGTTATAACCAAAGACACCCTGCAAGAGACACAGTAGAGAAAAGTCCCACAGTTTCCCTCCTTCTCCCCATGCCCCATTGATCTCCCCTAGCCCCAGCTAGGTAGGTGGCAGGGATACCTGACAAATGCATCAACCTGAACTAGCAAAGAGGGGCAGAGGAGAAGCAGACAAAGGGTCTGTGTTGTATTCTGACTTATAATTTCAAATCCTAATTTTGATCCCTCCATCTCTGGTCTACACCCGAGTTCTTGTATGCATAAATAGATAAAAATCAATCCTAATTTTGAAACCTTGTTTTGCATGGTTTGAAATTATTATTATTTTTTAAAGCTAGCTCAGTCGGTAGAGCATGGGACTCTTAATCCCAGGGTCGTGGGTTCGTGCCCCACGTTGGGCGCCAGTAAAATATGGTTGTTTCACAAACCCAAAAGCTAGTCGTTAGGCAGTCTCTCAGACTTTCCAGATGATAAAGGAGTCATGTAGATTCTCCCTACCCTCCTCCCTTTTACCTTTGTTCTACTTAAATTGAGATCACACATAGAAAAATTCCCCAATTAGTTTTAGGTTTGGAATGAAGTTAGTGCCTCCATTTGAAGACTACTGTTAGGTTTAGAGATAACTTAGGCTTTAGTATTTCCCTTTAATTGGGAGCTTATAGCTTTTAGATATTAACACTAGTGTGACCTTGTGGATATTAGTTTATCTTACACTCAGTGAATAAAACATTTACTTGTTTTCACACAAAGTTGCCTTGTTTGCTTTAACATTGATAAGTAAGCCTGTGAATTGAGATATTGATAGAAACATGTTTCGGATGTAAACTTTACTTCAAAGTGGTCCATGTCATGGGTTCTGGGTGGGAGTTGTGGGACCCCAAGCTGTCCTTGAAGGAATGTAATGTTTGTTAACTGCCTGCTCTGCGCTGGGGTTGAGGTAATCTGACTGCTTGCTTGTAAAGTATAAATAAAGACCTGCGGCAATTATGCATACAAGCACTGGGGTACAGGCCAGAGGTGCAGGAGGTGAGAGGATCCACCAGAGACAGAGTGGGGAACAGAACAGATGAATCTACTAAAACACACTGCTGAGGGGAGCAGCAGGCACAGCAGGAGAGGTCTGCTTCTCTGTGTGGGTCACCTCCCTGGCCGGCAGCAGGGATTGAACTTGTGCTACAGTGGCTGTGGTTGGCTTCATAGTGTGTTGCTTAACCCACTGCATCACCAGAGAGCCCTTTGAAATTATTTAAAATAACTTATTTTGAAATTGAATATTAGGGCTTTCTTGTTGATACAAATCTATGTAGAATAATGTCAGCAAAATTGCTATGCTCAACTATATGAATGTACAGAAGACTCTTATGTCATTGACATCATAATAATGAAGGGGTGTCTGTTGTGTAGTGGGCACTTAAACTTTAAATACCAAAAGTTTGGGCCTCTATTGTGGCACAAGGAATTAAGCTGCAGCACTATGAAGCAATGTTCAGCCACTGCAGCACCAGTTCAATCCCCAGCCAGAGAGCTGACCCACATGGCACAGCAGACCTCTCCTGTCTCACCCGCTGCTCCCCTCAGCAGTGTATTTCAGTCTAAGCACTTGTTTACTCCCTGCTGTGTCTCTGGTAAATCCTCTCATTCCCCTGCACCTCTGGCCTGCACCCCAAGTTCTTGTATGCACAAATAAATAAATGTTTTTAAAAATACCAAATGTTCATGAGAACTTACTGTTCAGTCTGGACAAGGTGACTCTTCCCTGATCTAAATAGCTCTTTGAAGACCTTGAGGCATTAGTTCTTGCCAGTGTAAGTCTAAGCTTTGCCAGCAGTGATGAAAACCACGTCGAGGCCCCATGAAATGCTTATCTTTCCCGCCAGCCCTAGAGCCTTCCCTCTCCTCACACTGAACTGTAGTAAGTAGGGACTTTTACTTGGCATGGGCCACTGGAGTTGGCTCCCCGCTGGCCAAGTCTGTGCTTCCCAGAAACAAGCGACAGAGAAACATCTCAACTAAATTTGGACTTTATTTTTTTCATCTCCCCTTTACTTGGAAAAATAGCATCATTAATTTATCATTGTTTTAGAGTGTGCTGTTACCTTATTGGCTTGTTAAGAGACATTACCAGGTATATATTGATTTGTGAACCTGTGCTAAATAAATTACTGGCAAAGACGATCCCGGCCTCTGAGCATAATTTGCATCCCAAATAAAACAACAAGCAGGAACACAACCCATGCACACACCCAACCCCAGGGACAAGACTTGGTCACACCAAGGATTGCTTATTTCCAGTCTAGGTGCCCTCAGAGCCCTTTGAGGACTGGGCTGCTGTGAGGATGTCCTCTCTTGCCCACGAGGGCTGGCCAGCTTTTAGGAAATACCAATGTAATTAACTGTTATTTTTGATTTTCTATTGAAAGGAGAAATTAATACTTCTGCCTTATGACCATGTCCCATATTTACATTTCGAATGTTTTTTAACTTATCTCCAATTAACAAAAGTCTTTTCAACATTAATATTCAAATACGAGCTCATAAAAATGCACCTCAATCCTATGTTTGCCACATTTATTCCTTAGAAATTTTTCTTGGTTTGGTTCTATGTGTAGCAGAACTTTCAAGTAGGCCCTTGAGAGCTGCAGGCAAATTTAAGCTCATATACATTAGAAGGAAATTCCTAGTGCCTTTGCTAGGCTGAGCCTCAGTCATTTGCAAGTTATCTGTTTATGCTGGGAAGATCTGAACCATGTAGTGCAATAGAAATCTGCTAAAAGCACCTAGAACAAGGGAAAGCTATAGAGAGAAATCATATTTCTATTCACAACTAAACAGGACTGTTAAAACCACGTTATATTTTAACAACCATATCTTGAGAAACTCTTGCCTACATTTGACATATATATATATAATCCTTTACTGTTTTACATTCATCATTTTATTACAAAAAGTATAAATGTTCATTATAAGATATTTGTAAAACCACTAATAATTGGAAAATTTGAAAAACTTGTAACTCCAATACCCAAAGACAACAACCTCTGTTGATATTTCAAGACTTTTTCATGTGTGTGTGTAAATATACCCATGTGGTTACAACACATATATAGTTTTATATCAGGATTTTGATCATATTCTATTTTATTTTGGAGGATTTCCTATACAAAAATTTTCTCTGTTTAAAAGAAATCATTTTAACTGGCTCGTAATTCTATTGTATAGAAAACCCACTTATCATAATTTATTAAATTATTTTCCTTTGCAAGGCTTCCCTGGTGGCACAATAGGTTAAGCAACACACTATGAAGCAAACCACAGCCACTGCAGCACCAGTTCAATCCCTGCCGCTGGCCGGGGAGGTGACCCACATAGCACAGCAGACCTCTCCTGCCTCCCCCGCTGCTCCCCTCAGCAGTGTATTTCAGTTACTCTGTTTGTTCTCTTCCCCAATCTGTCTCTGGTGGATCCTCTCACCTCCTGCACCTCTGGCCTGTAGCCCAGTTCTTGTATGCATAATAAATAAATCTTTTAAAAAACCGCCTGGTTTTTAATCTACAAAAGGAGTAACATAATCCTGAAAGAAGCTGGCACTTTCTCTTCTCAGCCTTTATTTATCTCTCTTTGCTAGCTTTGGTTTCACATTAACTGCATTTGAAGGCTTCTTCTGTCGTACTGAAGACAAAGAGTGAGAAAACGACCATCACCTAAAGGATCCCAGACCTAAAGAGTGGCACCAGTTCCATCCCTGGCCAGGGAGGGGACCCACAGGGTGCAGCAGACCTCTCCTGTCTTCCCGCTGCTCCCCTCAGCAGTGTATTGCCGTCAATCTGAACACAGTGTATTTCAGTTCAATCTGGCTGTTCTATTCCCCACTCTGTCTCTGGTGACTCCTCTCACCCCCCCTGTACCTCTGACCTGTACCCCAGTTCTTGTATGCATAAATAAATAAATAAATCTTTAATAAAAAAGTGTTTTGATAAAACTTCTTTAGATAACAAAGCTCTTACTAGTTGAATATAAGCATCGAAGCATGCCTTTTGAGTGTTTAATGTGGACATTTAATATTCCCTTCTTTCCACTGTAGCTGCTGACAGTCAGGTACACAGGAATTGGTCAACTTGTTCCTTATGCAAATCTACACTTGTTTTAAACACCCATATCAAGGAAAGAAGTTGAGGGAGGAGGGTACATTTGGGGAAAAATCCAAAGAAATAGTCATGATTCAGTAAGAGAACTGACTCAAAAAAATCATTCCAGGTGCAGTTCATGGATCCCTACATAAACAGGAGAGGCTAGGGACTTCAGAGTCAATGGTTTGGCACATCTGAGTGCTACAGATCAAGCTTAGTATTAACATGGCTTATCAATTTGTTTTCAGAGACCTGTTCCAAAGTCAGCAGGGTTAATCAATTCTAACCCTCAGGCAATCAAATAGCAGTAAAAGCATCCCAGGAGAGGCATGAACGAAGAAAGCAGGACATGCCATTTTGATTGTCCTAATCATTTAAGAACCAGTCATGACAGACCAAATCATCTCAATCTTCTATTGCATATCAGCCCTCAACCATTAACCCACTTAACATGTGTTCCCTTCATTTTCATTGTCTTTGATTACAGTTAGTGCTGGGACAGGAATTGTAACCTGAGTACATCAGCAGAACATATATTTCCAAATTAGCAGGACAGGCAATAAGTGAAATAGGAGAGTAGGTTAAATCATGGACTCAGCTCTCAGCATCATATATAGCATTTTAGAAGAAAAAAAAAAAAAAAGAGGTAGAAATAGAAGTGATTTGGATGGCATGAAACCCCAAAAGATACGGAGGCCACTTGGCCAACTACAGATCACCAGACAGCAGAGATAAAACAGAGCATTAAGAGGACTTGCATAATGCAAACAGCTGCTTAAAATCCCCTGCTAAAGTACAGAGTATGTGACAAATTCTTGACCTGTCCTGGCATTTTTGTCTCAGAATATAGAGGAAATAAGGAAGGGAGCTACAACCCTAGATGCAAATCTAGCAAAGCAGAATGGAATGTATGCTCCTGGGTAATTAAGCAAGTATTTCACCTTAAGCCTGCTTGACTTAAAAAAAAAAAAAGGATATCAAAAAGATATATGCAATGAATGGTATCTGTGAATTGTTTCAAAATGTAGCACTAGCAGGAAGTAGGTAAAGGGTAACAAGTGGGAGTATAGAGAAAACAGGTCTGTTGATAAATTGAAACTAGATGATAGATCAGTGGGATTTGTCCTATCACTCTCTCTGTGTATATTTTTGACATTTCCCACAACAATAAGTAAAAGAAAACAAAGCAAAATAAATATGTGACTCCAAGGCAAAAGAAAAATTATCTAACTCTAAAACAAAGAATGACTTAAAGCTATAATGACCTTTAAAAAAATAAACTGTCTACAGAGTCATAAACAACCTCATAAAGGAAGAAAGAGTGAGCTTTTGGAGTTGGGGTTTGGGAGGTAGCATCTAAGCTGTGTGACTCAACCAAGGCCATTGGGAAATTTTGAACGGGGGAGACATCATTGTTCTTTGTAATCCCTAGTGGTAATGCTGGTTCTCAATGGGTGGAAGGTCTTTTAATCCAAGAACCATAGAACTGCCCCCACAAAATGCCAATAGCACCCTCCTACTGAACAGCACCAATATGAGGAAACTTATGGGTTAAAATTCCACAGAGGGAGCTCTTCTCTTAACATGATCTTAAAAGCGGGCCCTCCCCTGGTGGCGCAGTGGGTTAAGCAACACACTATGAAGCAAACCGCAGCCACTGCAGCAAGAGTTCGATCCCTGCCTCCGGCCAGGGAGGTGACCCACATGGCGTGGCAGACCTCTCCTGCCTTGCCCGCTGCTCCCCTCAACAGTGTATTTCAGTCAATCTGCCTGTTCTGCTCCCCACTCTGTCTCGTGGACCCTCGCACTTCTGGCTTGTACCCCTGTTCTCATATCAATAAAAAAATAAATCTTTAAAAAAAAAAAACATGATCTTAAAAGCAAATAGCCCATGAAGGGAAAGAACAAATAAAGAAGGATAAATACTGAAGATCTGCATGAAAATGCGAGAAGTGGGTCAAGAAGGCCCAAAACGAAAAGATTAATGGTGTCCTAAGATTCTAAAATCAACAAAATATTGAGTTACAATAAGAATACAGCTTGTAGATTCCAGAAAGTGTACACACACTTTGGGGGTTCCTGTAATCTAGAAAAGGTAGCACAAATGGGGCTAAAAGGGAGTTGAAGGGCAAACTGGTAAGAGGTTATGTTGTGACCTTATGCCAATAGCTCAAGGTTGAGCTACGTTCAGTTCACCGAGACTGCTCACCCCTCAGGGTCTGGGTGCAATCCTGTCCCCATTCAGGGTAATCTAATAAATCACAGGCCAGTGGATCCATCAGAGGGACGCAAACCTGACCTATGGAAATAGCATTTCCGGACTGCCATCTCTGACTGTTGATAGGGCTTAACTTCAAAGCGCTTACAGTCTACTTTGGAGAAGCAAGAGATAGTGAAACAATTCCAAAGACATCAAAAGACAAAATGATTAATATGGTTGCACACACGGTTAATAGCCTAAGTCAGAAAAAGGAAGAACGGCTGTGTGTTTGAGTTGACAGGGAAGTGTTTTGTGGAACAAAAGGGGTGTGGTTCTGATCTTAAAAGAGGGGCAAGTTTTGAATAACTACAGAATAAAAGAGAGCACACATTTGTGGAATGTGCAGAATTGGGAGATGTGGGGGGGGGGGGTGACACTGAACAAAGGACTCATCCTTTGGCCATGTCTTGATTTTGACCTTCAGTTCTGGTGACCTTCCTAGCTGGCATGTGTTTGCCCCTGACCTCCTTATCTCGATCTACCTTCAGGTATTTCTCCTGTCTTCTGGTGTGTACCTGCCGCTGACTCATTGCTACTAGGCCCTTGACCACAGCTCCCTCTGGCCCAGTGCCTCTGCCTGATGAAAGGGAGTGTCACCGGCCACCCCTGGATAACCCGTCGAGACACATCCCCGTAGAGAACGAGCACAGCCATTGCACATGGAGAGGAACTAGAATTTATAGTCCTTGTGTGCTTCCATGTAGTCAACCCTAAGGGAAAAATTTGTCCAAATAATTCCTCTTTTTCTCTTTAGACTCTGATACATTCTTTGTGGTCTGTTTATTTTTCTTTTCTAAAAATTGGTACCAAACCTGAAACTGCATCACAAAGATAGACTGGAATGCTTTTGAATATTTCCTAAAATGTTGGACACTGAAACAGTAGCAATATGTTGTCTGGAATCAGCTGTAGTTGACAATCTTGGTGTCAGCGCCACCAAAAGTGGATAATCTTATGTGAGTCATGATACAAACTGTGACCAAAATAAACCTGCTGTGGAACTCTTGTATCTGCTGGGGCCATACTACTTGCGATAGCCTGAAACAAACAATTATGTTCCTTCTAAGTATGAGTTTTAAAAACTACATATCTCTTTTAGCTTTCAGCTTGGAGGGCACCAAATGCAGCTTTTTACAGTCCTCTGGAATCTGGGTTCATCCCACACCAGTTGCCTGTTCTATGCCACCTGTTTGACCTCAACGAGATCAGTCATATACTCGAGGTGCACTCGTGGGAAAGTTAGTGCAACATCTGCCCTAGCCTCTGAGATCGGCCCCCCAGGGTCTCTCTCCCCAAACTGTTGGTGATGACATCACTAAGCCATCTGTGATTGGAAGGGTGTGAGAATTAGAGACGGATCATTTAAAATAGACAGGACCAGACTGAGGTGGTACCTTGGTTATATGGTGAGGATGCAAACTAAGGTTGTGGGCATCATATAGGACATACAGATGTCCATCTATAATGTGTTAAAATGCAGCGCCTTGCAGGGGATGAGAAGAGGGCGAGCAGAACACTGTGCTTTTTCTTTGTTTACTGGCTCTGCCAATACCATGTTTGGGTTCTGGGGTTTGTGCTTATCTGAAATCATGTTGACACAGGCATGAATGTTCTGAATTTTTGAAGGGCGTGTGTGTTATTGCTATGCTGGCTGGAGCATGCTTCTTTTAACGAAGTGAGAAGCTGTAAAAATTTAACAACATATAGACACTTAATAACAACAGCATGTGTTCCTTGGGAAAACAACTAGAGCCTGAAAGCCATGGATGCTTTCCATGCACTACTGTTCAGGGTAAAACAGGATGAGGGAAGTGTGCCGGGGAGTTATGTGACAACAGTTTTCTAGACAGTTTTGTTGGAGATCGGGGCTTGGACACAACACCTAGAGTTTTGCTTAAGTGAGTTTTAAAATTTCTGTATGCAGCTTTTTATTCATTTAGATCCCAGTTTCAATCTTCTTTTGCTCCATATTTTAATAGATTCTAAATTGCTAATACCAACACAAACTGATGCAAGGATTTCTTCTGAAAACTAAACTCAACTGAATACGTTTCCACAAAGCCCAAATAGAACATGAGATAATGAATCTAGCACAGTATCTCCTACATCAAAAGTTCCTCAAGTAGTCACTCAAAAGTCTGCGGATTGATCATTTTGAAAAAGAAAAAGTAGATCAAAGATAAGTATTAAAAATGAATCATGGGGCCTCCCTGGTGGTATATTGGGTTAAGTATCACACTATGAAGGTATCAGCAGCCACTGCAGCACAAGTTCGGTCCCCAGCGAGGGAGGTGACCCACATGGTGCAGCAGACCTCTCCTCCCTCGCCTGCTGCTCCCCTCAGCAGTGTGTTTCAGACCATCTGCCTTTTCTGTGCCCTACTTTGTCTCCGGTGAATCTTCTCACCCCACATACCTCTGCCCTGTACCCCAGCTCTAGGATGCATAAATAAATAAATCTTTTTTAAAAAAAAAAGAATCATGACCTTCAGTCTGATTCGGACCCTGAGCACATGGAATCTTTGAAAGCAAGTGTTTGCTTTCTGTCTAAAATCTTATTTCAGTTTCTTAAAATTTGCCAGTTATGTGTCAACTTATCTTTGCAGAGTAAACACTCTTTGAGTCTAAGAGACATAAATTATAAATGCATAAATTTAATGTAGCCAAAAAGTTGCTAATAACTCTGGGAGGAAGTATATACTGATCTGTGCCATCAGCCTCTGCTAGTCTCATCTCCTGGGTTGACTGCAGAAAGCAGGTCAACAAGCCGGGACAGATGTGCAGCCTCCCGGGGATCCAGCTGGGAAAACATCCGTGTGTCACATACATCCCAGCTGTTTGTCCACTGACACTGACACCGCCAGCAGGTCACTTCTGGAGACCAGCCTGTTGAGCCTTCTCCATCGCTGACAGAACCTGGCAGGAGCAATGCTCCAAATAGGTCTTTGCCACACTGTGCCTCTGTTAATATTCATTTAACTTTAAAAAGCACTGAAAATCTTCAAATCATTTGAAAAATTATTTTTTAAAAAGACTTACTCATTTGTGTATGCATAGAAGAACGGGGGTACAGGCCAGAGGTGTAGGGAGTGAGAGGATTCACCAGAAACAGAGTGGGGAGCAGAACAGGCAGATGGACTGATATAAACTGCTGAGGGGAGCAGCGGGCGAGGCAGGAGAGGTCTGCTGTGCCGTGTGGGTCCCCTCCCTGGCTGGGGATAGAACTGGTGCTGCAGTGGCTGTGGAAGCCCCTGCTCAACCCCTTCCACCACCAGGGAAGCCCTCAAATGATTTCTTTATCAGTTGTTTATGGGCTGTGAAAAAAAAAAAACAACAACAGAAGCTTTCTACAGTCTATTAAATGTGCCCACTACAAAGCTTTCTCACCCCCAACACTATTTTTTTTTTTTTTTTGGTGTTCCAGAATTTGTAGTCCTTAAAAAATAACATGTATATTTGTTATGGAAGTTGAAAGAAAAAAGTATTTTACCTCAGAAATTAAAGTTAAATAAAAAAATACTTTTACGTAAAAAAAAAAACAAAAACAAAAACATGTATAACAAGAACGCATACCAAGGTATGCTGTTTTTACTACTTCCAGCATGAAACAAGGGCTTTTTTTCTCCACATCAACCATCTCTCAGTTCTACAGATCCCCACTGGGGGTCCTACAATTCACTCTGTGATTACCCTGACCCACAGCTAGTGTGACCCCACTGGCTGAAAGGCTCAGTAAGTCAGTGACTTGCCAAGCCTCTATATAGCTTCAGGATGGCGACTGGGCTCCAGAGAGACTGAGCCCCGTCTGGACCCATCAGAGTCAGGATTCCACAAGACCACCGCCCCACTTCACACACAGTAGAAAGGCCCAGGCTGTCTCTGGTGCATCTGGCCAATAGACAATTAACTCAGAGGTTCTCAAACCTCTCCTTAGGGTTCACTAGAACAAATCACAGAACACAGGAACAACACTATTGACTATTTCCGGTTTATTGTCAGGGAACTCTCTGAGGAAGGGCTAAATGGAGATGATGCTGAGGGAGCAGGTCTGGGCACGGCCACACTCTGTCTGGGGGTGCCACTCGACTGGCAGGATATGTTCGCAAGCCAGCAGCTCCCTGAAAACCATCCTGTAGGGTTCACCTGGAGGTGTCATTATACAGGTATGGTCAGTTAAATCACTGGTCCCTGGCGATGGAGCTCAACCTCCAGTCCCTCTATCTCCCGGAGTTCAACCTTTAATTATGACTCAGTCTCTCTGGAGCCCAGTCGCCATCCTGAAGCTATATAGAGGCTTGGCAAGTCACTGAATTACAACAAAGACTCCTATCATCCATCCAGAAAATTCTAAGGAATTTAGGAGCTCTGTATTGGCAACTGGTAAAGAAGAACAAATGTGTATTTCTTACAGCTAATATTAAAGTTTTCTTTTATTGACTCAGTATAAAGAGAAACAAACCCAATAACCCCCTTCAGTACCCCTCATCCCACCAAGAGCTGGCTGGCAGATGGCAGCCTTTGCGGCCATGAGAAAGTTAGGCTTAGGAGAGTTGTTTTGGGAAGCCTCCCTCAGTGTACCTTCCACTCTGGCTCTTTTGAGCCGACCGCTTCTTGACTAGTTACTATGCTGCAAGCAGATCAAAGACTAGATGAGTGAATAGTTATGTCATGTTACCTGGTTTATTGAAACCCCAAGCACAGTTTCACTCGCTGCCCTGGGTCTACAGGTCAGCACCTCTTTTTCACTGTAGTTGATCTTCCTGTTGGTCACCAGATCCCCAGGAAGTAAACTAGGAAGCTGCTGTGGGGTATTAGCCACGGGGAAGTGGAATCCTGACTCTGATGGGCCCAGTAACATCAGACCTACCCAAGGGAGAGGAGGGGAAAGAAGACCCCTCCCCTGAAGGATTTTTGCAGAAATCTTGACATCTCCTCCCTTCTTGCTCTTCTCATCCCCTCCCTTCACTCACCAAAATACCTCACAGATTCTTACCTTAAAGTGGCTGGTTTCAAATTTCATGTAACAGTGACTATGATTATATGTTTACTTATACCATTGGGATAGCCTTTTTTCAGAGTCTCTGAAATACTACCAGAGGAGGGACTCTTATAGCACAAAATGAGTTTTCAGCTTAGGTTATTGATTCTTGCCTGAAGTATCAGTGAGAATTGGCGGGAGGAAACAAAATTGAAAGACCCTAGAACCTCAGCAGGGCTGCAAAAGACTCCCAGAGGTTCCTCCCTTAGGAGGAACATAAGGGAACCAAATAAGGATCAAGGAAAGGAATAAGAACAATAATAATAACAATAACAGCAATAAAGACACAAAAAC
>JAGFMF010011668.1:18619468-18639506 GCA_019455555.1 Galemys pyrenaicus | reverse complement strand
GATGGTGCACTGGTGAGATGGTGATGGGGAATACATGGGGATTACAATTGATGGCAAGTATATGTAAATTTTTAAAAAAATTTTTATATTAATAAAAAAATTAAAAAAAAAAAAGACTCCCAGAGCCGAAGTCACAGTTCTTCCCCTCAAGATCTGCTACAAAAGTGCGGTGAGAAATACAGGCACTGCGCAGGTAGGGCTGTCTCCCCACACAAATCCAGGGGGCGCCACACAAAAGAAAACAATGATAACGACCTCCCTGGTGCTGTGTAAATACAGGCCTCGGGAAATAAGAATTATTTTTCCATAATGTGTAGCTGATTCTCTGAGACACACACCACAGGGAGCTTCCTAGGAGATGGGCCGTTTGCTCTCCTGCCCGTGGAAGCAGATCCGCCACCCGTGAAGCTGGGAGGATATGGGTATTGGCAGATGACATAATTCTGTTCTCATCTACTCCGGGCCCTCTATAGTACTTGGAAACACCCCTCCCCCTGCGCTTTGGAAAACAGCCCAAGCTTTGGAATGAGGAAGTTTGAAGACTGTTTCTGCTATTTGCCAGCTGTGTGACCTTGGGTATGCTACCTACCTTCTTGGCTGTTCAATGAGTTAACTGTGATGACTGCTCAGTTATCACACCCAGTTTGGGAAATTATGCCCCCTGGTAGATTCTGGGCCTTTCTGTGGGAAGTTCAGGTAAGGGATGACAATGAGAAGGGCAAAGGTAGGCTGATTTGATTTACAGAGGGAAGAACAGTTCCTAGAGAAAGAAGGAAAATACATTGGAAATAATGAGGAGGGTGAAAGAGAAATACACAGGACATAGGACATGTGCACTATATTTAGTGGGAAAGCTGAAGAGCTTAGGATATCTTTGTGATCATTAAATTGTCCTTTTAGATTTTTAGAAATAATTCCATTAAATAATCAAATAGGCCCTCCCTGGTGGCACAAGGGTTAAAATGCAGCGTTGTGAAGCTATCCACAGCCACTGCAGCACGAGTTCAATCCCTGTGGATCAGGGAGCTGATGCACATGGCGCTGCAGACCTCTCCTGCCTCACCGGTTGCGCCCCTCAGCAGTGTATTTCAGTGGATCTCTCTGTCCTGCTCCCCACTCTCTCTGGTCAATCCTCTCACCCCCCGCCCCCCCACAACTCTGGCCTGTATCCCAGCTCTCAAATGCATAAATAAATAAATCTTTAAAAATAAATAATCAGGGCCTTCCTGGTGGCGCAGTGGGTTAAGCAACACACTATGAAGCAAAACGCAGCCACTGCAGCACGAGTTCGATCCCTGTGGCCGGCCAGGGAGGGGATCCACGTGGTGCGGCAGACCTCTCCTGTTGTGCCCGCTGCTCCCCTCAGCAGTGTACTTCCATTGATCTGCCTGTTCTGCTCCCCGCTCTGTCTCTGGTGAATCCTCTCACCCCCCACACCTCTGGCTTGTACCCTAGTGCTTGTATGCATAAATAAATAAATCTCAAAAAAAAATCAAATAGTTTTATCAAATAAATTGCTGAAAACCATTTCCTTCATTAGCGTGTGTAAGAGGGAAATACAACCAGAAGCACCAAGAAGTTTACTGAATAAATGTCCACTCCGGGGTTCCTTTCTCAGCACCAGCTATAAACTCCAGCGGGTCAAGTCTTGGACTCAGATCCAGTTCTAGGGCCCCCAGCAGGCCCAGCTGCTGGCCTGGGAAGATGGCAATCAGATGTGTCAATGAATTGATTGTTTTCTGGGAGGCTTCCAGGTTTCAAGTCTGAAAAAGTTTGGGAGAGAATTATAGCCTCCTTTGACTTCACTGTCATGGGTCGTGGGCCCCCATGAGAAGTGAAGTGGAACTGAACACTCTTTGAGAGCCTCTCAGATGAGCCATAAACTTTCTAGAAGCATCAGTACAGAGCTCGTTTATGTCAGTCAAAGCTTCCTGAATCTAAAATACACCTCATAAAAATAGCACTAGTTCATTTTAAGATAGTTACTGATATTTTGATACTAGCAATAATAAAATGGGGAAAAAAATACCTTGGAGCTAGGGTTTCCTTAGTGGCGCGAGGGGTTAAGCAACGCACTATGAAGCATTTGCAGCCACTGCAGCACGAGTTCAATCCCCAGCCAGGGAGGTGACCCACATGGCAGAGATGACCCACATGGCGCAGCAGACCTCTCCTGCCTCACCCGCTGCTCCCCTCAGCAGTGTATTTCAGTCTATCTGCCTGTTCTGCTCCCCACTCTCTCTCTGGAGAATCCGCTCACCAACACCACACCTCTGGCCTGAACCCCAGTGCTTGTAGGCATAAATAAACCTTTTTAAAAAAATACCTTGGAGTGGAAGGAAACATTTCTGTTTGTAGTTATAAGTAGGTAGTATTCTGCATTATAAACTGACAGGTTTTAATATTTATTGATTTATTGTATAATTTATTCATTTATATATATTTTACAGCATTGTTCATTTTTTTTTACAGTGTTTGCTTTCTTTTCTCAGGTGTAATAGGTTTTAATATTTAATGCAGGCAAGTGAACACACACATTTTTAAAACTTCTTCCTTTTTTTCTGTTACTCACTTGTGATTGTGATAGTCACTTGTTTAAGTAGTTCCTAAAGTGAAATGGGTAATTTTATATAGAAATTATATTTGGAAACAGAGTCAGAGGAGTTCATGAAGTTGAACCATTGGTTTATGTTTTTAGTTTTATAGACTATTCCCATCAGATTTCTTTGCGTGTTTTTATCTCCTTTTATCATGATTTTTTTCTCATAAAACTAAGAGCTAAGTAAAGGAGAAAATAAGGCATCTTTGGTTCCCTCTTATGATTAAGCTTCTCACACCTATCTCATTTTTTATTTTGCTCCAGAATGTCGTAATCCACTTAACCTCCACCCCATCCACAGTGAACATAACTAATTGTGTCATCCCTTAATGTTTTTTTTTTAGAAAAAGATAAAACAAACTATTCCATATATTTGCCCATTAAACAAACATTCCTGATAGGAGTGAACTGACTGGTGTTTTGGTTTTTTGTTTGTTTATGGACTGGTGTTTAGATGAATGAATTCCTCCACCAGCCGACCTTTGGGTAGGCAGGAACGCTGACTTACAATCACCAACTCAACACAGAGCACCTCTTCCTACAGTCTTTAAGATTTATTGCAGCACTAGCTGCAAGTAAAGACATTCACAAATTCTCCACCACCACACCCCACACCCCCCACTCTGTTTTCATAAGAGAAATTTGCCTCAGGGGCTTGGAGATGTTTTCAAAGGAAGTATCCAGAACTGTCATTCCTATCTCTCTCTATATATTTTTAAAGATTTATTTATTTATGCATACAAGCACTGGGGTACAGACCAGAGGTGTGGGGGGTGAGAGGATTCACCACAGAGAGCGGGGAGTAGAACAGGCAGATCAGTGGAAGTACACTGCTTAGGGGAGCAGCGGGCACAGCAGGAGAGGTCTGCTGCACCATGTGGGTCCCCTCCCTGCCTGGGGATGGAATTCGTGCTACAGTGGCTGCGATTTGCTTCATAGTGCATTGCTTAACCCACTGAGCCACCAGGAAGGCCCCCTATCTGTATTTTAAGGGCAACTTCCACACCACTGAAAAGAAATAATGGCATCACTTTCCTGAACAAAAAGGAATGTAAACTAGTGTCAAAAGTTCAAACACACACACAAGAGATTCAGAAAAATGAAATCACAGAATCCTAAATTTTTGGTATAAATCTCTCTAGGTTTCTGTGAAAGTTTATGTTTATGATATATATATATACACACACACACATACATATGTGTATAATATATAAAATGAAACGTAAAATGACACTACACATTGGCTTGATAAAATTATTTTTAGTTAATTATATAACATAAATATGTATCTATTTCATTAAGTGTTTCATATCAGCATTTGACATATAGCTGTATGTTATCTAAACAAGTCTCAAATGCTGGACATTAATCCTAGTTTTCTAGTATTAAAATCAATAGCTGTCTTTGCATTAGGGTCTTGGCAAACTTCAGCAATAAAGTCTTTGGCAGAAATTTGGAGGTGTTGAAATCACAGCTCACAGAGCATGCTCATTTTAAAGGTTTTCACATGCAACTTTAGACATCAGTTTTTAGTCTCCTTATTTTTGCTAACACTATTATGTTAAACATAATACATTGCCAATTTGATAAAAGAAAAATGTTACTTAAGTGTAGTTTTAATATGAATTTCTATGACTGTTAATGAAATTGAAGATTTTTTTATCTCTTCATTAACCAATATTATTTTTCTTTTTGACTATTTATATCCTTTCCCTAACTTGGGGGAACATTTGTCTCTTTTTATTGATAAAGAACACTTCTTCAAATATTAAGGATCGTAACCTTTGTTAACATATTGGCAATTTTTCCCCTAGCTTACCATTCTCCTTAGTGACATTTATGATTTTGATGTACAGATCTTGGCAAACTTCATTTTTATGCAGTAGAAACAATCAATCTTCTCCTTTATATTTTCTGACTTTTTCTTTGTAGGCTTAGAAAGACCTTTTCTAAATACCACATACTTTTGGCTATACATCATAATCATGTACTTGCCTTATAATGTAAATAGTAACTGAAGGCCAGGACTAAGTCCCCCATAAGAGTCCTGTATTTGGTAGATCACAATCCATTCATTAAAATCCATTCATTAATTGATCACCTACTATGTTCCAGGATTATTAAATATGGATGAAACAAACAGGTACTCAGCTACTTCTTTGTGGGTTCCATCAGTATGTGATGAATAATTAACATGAACACTGCAGGGAAGAGTGACAAATCAGAGACTTCTGTTGAAAATGTACAGTTCGGGCCTCCCTGATGGTGCAATGGGTTAAGCAACGCACTATGAAGCAAACCGCAGCCACTGCAGCACAAGTTTGATCCCTGCTGCCGGCCAGGGAGGAGACCCACATGGCACAGCAGAGCTCTCCTGCTGTGCCCACTGCTCCCCTCAGCAGTGTACTTTGGCCCATCCGCCTGTTCTGTTCCCCACTCTGTCTCTGGTGAATCTTCTCACCCCCACACCTCTAGCCTGTACCCCAGCTCTTGTATGTATAAATAAATAAATCTTAAAATGTACAGTTCAATATACTATGGAGGGATTAAAGGAGATGATGAGATTTGTGAGTAAAATACAAGGAATAAAGTAAGTACCTTGCGAGAAAGGTAGATGTGCTCAGCGCTCACATGGTGGGGTCAGAGGATCATGCAGTGCCGTCTCTGCCTGGTCCCGGGGGCTGCAGAGTCACAGTCTGCCTGGAGTCTCTGTGGAGGAAGTGGCTTTGCAAGTGGGCCTAATAGGAGGGAACTTTCTCTTCTCCCCCTCAAAGAGAAGAGGGATTAGGCACTGAGGGCCCCATAGTACTACTTCCACTAGTATTCTATTTTTTAAAAAGTTACCAAATATGCTCACTATCAACCCTCAGTACTCAGAGGAGGAACTTTTGAGAGATTCAGGGGAAAGTCAGTTATTTCCTTTGCATTTATATTTTGCTTATGGTATTTTTTGATGTAGAGGCAATCAAGGTAAACCTTGGGTGGTGTGGCAGACTGCATTTTCCTAAAATCACTGCACCAATATCTATCCTATGTCCTGTCCTCTGCTCTTTTAAGAATGTAACCTTAACAGAGCCTCCCTGGTGGCACAAGGGGTTAAGTCACAGCACTATGAAGCTATCCACAGCCACTGCAGCATGAGTTCGATCCCTGGCCAGGGAGCTGACCCACATGAAGCAGCAGACCACTCCTGCCTCACCTGCTGTTCTCCTCAGCAGTGTATTTCAGTCCAGTGTTCTGTTCCCCACTCTGTCTCTGGTGAAACTCTCACCCTCCACATATCTGGCCTGGACTCCAATTCTTGTATGTATGTATAAATAAATAAATCTTTAAAAACAAAACAACAATGCCACTTTGGTGTCACTCAGAGAGAGAGAGAGAGAGAATGTGACCTTAACAGGCTTCACAGGTGAAGCCCATGTGCCTTATCCTTGAACATGGCCCATGTGCCTTATCCTTGAACATGGGTGGACCTTTGTAACTGCCTCAAGCAATACTATGTGGTAGAAGTGCTGCTGCGTGAGATCCAAAGCTAAGTCCTAAAAGCCCTAAAGCTTTCTGAGCTGGCTTCTGCTCTTGGGATGTTTCCTTTCTGAATCCAGCTGCCATATCTGTTGTATACCCATATCTGAGGAAGTCCAGGCCCTATGGAGAGGCTGTGTGTTCTCACCAATAGCCTAAGCCAGTTTCCCAGCCAATAGCCAAAGACGTGAACAAGGAGAAGTTGATGCTCCTGATGGGACTTACATCTTGAGATGGTCATTGTGGCTTCTGGAGGCTTAATTGTTGGTGGTGACAGCTAAGACCAGGAGTGGAAGCAGAGAGCCCATATAGGAGGCTACAAGAATGCAGAAGAGATGATGTGGTTTGAGTTAGGGTTATACCAGTGGAGTAGGTGAGAAATAGTCCTATTTGGGAAATATTTCAAAGGGAGAGCTAATAGATTGAATGGGGCTTGTGAGGGAAAAAGGATTCTCCAAACATGTCTAAGTACCTGCCTAGGCAATGGGATTTGGGGTAAGTGATGGTGTCATCTGTTGAGATAGGGACCTCTGAAGGATGAGCAGCTTTGCAGGATAGGAGGGATCAATTGCTCAATCTGGAGCATGCTCTGCGAGGACCCAAGCAGATGTCTAAGAGGAGATGCTAAGTAACCTGCGGGATATGTGAGTTCAGGAGTTGGGAGAGGCCTAAACTGGGGAAGCGAACTTGGCAGTCATTGGCATTAAGATGGTGTTCCAGATACTGTTGCTGTGTGAAAAATAACCCCAATTTTAACTTAAAATAGCAATTTCTTCTGCCCACCAATTCCATGGGTTAAGAAATCAGGGCAGGACACAGCAGGAATATTTATTTTCTACTCCATGATTTCTGGGGTCTCAACTTGGAAGATTCAAGGGCTACAGGCAGCATGACAGCTGGGGCTGGAATTATCTGGAAACATCTTCATTTGCATATCTGGCAGTTGAGCCTGGCTCTTCACTGGGACCTCAATAGAGGCTGTCAACTGGAATATTTACAGTGGCTTCTCCATATGGCTTAAACTTTCTTGCAGTATGACAACTGACCTACTTAGCTGGCAGCTCAGGACCCCAGAAGTTAGTGTACTAGTGAATAAGGCAGAAACCCCCTCACTTTCTTAACCTTACCTTTGAAGTCACCCAGAATCTCTATAAATTCAGTGGGCTACTGAGAGCACAGCCTGCCTACATTCAAGATAAAATGGAGAGGGTCGTGGCCACAGACCCCTTCTTTAGATAGAAGGAGTGTGACAAACACATTGTAGAAGAGCATGAAGAATGGAGGTGCTGCTGTAGCCAGCTCTGGAAAATACAATCTGCTACAGATGGTTCTTATTTAGTGCCTTGCGTGTGGATGAGATCGCTTGGGAAGTGAGTGGAGACCGAGAGAAGAGGCCTCAGACTGAGCCCTGGGCACGGCATTAAGACACTGAGCAGAGAAGGAGCCAGTAGGCTGAAGGAAGCCTGGAGCAAATGCCATTCCTTTCTTTAAAGATTTATTTATTTATGCATACAAGAAGTGGGGTACAGGCCAGAGGTGTGGGGGGTGAGAGGATTCATCAGAGACACAGTGGCGAAACATTCCTGAGGTGTTGCCACTTCCCACTAAAACTCCACAGAAAGGGGACAGGAGAGGTTCCTGCATCAGCATCAACTGCACTCTAGGGCCAGAATCAATCCTTCCCAAGTGGGTACTGCCTGGGGGCTGAAGTAAGCACGAGTCTGTAGCCGGGCCAAGCCATCAGAGAGACGGTAGCCCTGGCTCACTCAGGGACTCAGTCTTCCAAAATTTAATGCCAGAGGCATCGAGAGGAGGCTGCCCCAATCCAGTCAAACCCATCCTTTGTCAAAACTATTTTTGCCCCTCCTCCGATTGCTGAGAAGTCCTACCATTTTACTCAACTGCAAAAAATGCTTAACAACCAAACAGCAGCATCTGGATTTAAATTTCACTCGATTCCAGTTTTCTCTAAGAAGAACTGGTGAAAGTTAGCTTACATTTAATTTCCTAAACTAAGCAAAGGTACTAATGATGTTTTTAACCTCCCAAAAACTAAACTCCCAGATGTTCCCCAAATGGCAAAGTCCAGGCCACAATGCAAAATAATTAAGCCCCTCTTCAGACAGACCCAGCTACACTAGTTCAACAGTCTCTGTATTAGTGTTGGAAATTCTATTCTGGTAGAGCTGTTTTGCTGAACCTGGTTCTGACCTCTACAGTTGTAAAGAACGAGGCACGGCACGTGCAGTTCCTTTAATGTTGTTTTTGCTCATGCAAATGACTCCCTATTACACCCCATAATGTTTAGCTACTAAGTTAAAACAAGCACATAGCAATTTGGACCACTCCAGGGCACCCTCACTGTTTTGTGGTTTTATGCAATTCCTATATTCTGTGAGAGAAGATTTGACCTGGAGCAGGCAGCAAGAAATGTGTAATTAGAAACACTTCCCAAGGAAATTACGGTGACAAGTGAAAGCTTGAGGATTTCCGCGGGAGCCTGGAGCTGCAGATATTCATTATTGGTACTTGGGAGGCACAGCTGCCCCGCTGAAAACCATGTCTAATTGCTGTGCGGCTGGAAGCAGGCGGGGAGGCCAATCCAGAGCTGCCCAGAGCCAGGGCCGGTGTCTATGGCAACATAACGCCATCCTTAAACTTTTCATAAAAAGAAATTGCTTCTCCCCCTGCCCCCCGCCCCCCATGCCCCTTTTTCTTCCTACCAATTTCAGAGTTTGTGCCAGCAGTGACTACCCTCTAGGTCTAACATTTCCTGGTAGCTAATGACTAGCTGGGTGTAAGTGCCCTTAGCTTTACTTCCAGCATTAGCATGGCAGCATTGCCAGTCATTAATTACTGCACTAGGAAGCACTTTCCAATCAAATTATTGTTTAATCAAAACAACAGAAAAATGAACTCTATTGCTGTCAACAACTATCAACTCTCTCTGAGTCTAAATGGGACTATTGAGAGATTTAGATTTAAGGAGAAGTATCCCTCTGGGATTTAGTCATAAAGGACTTTCTCTAGAGAGAGTAAAGTTGCTGGGAGCACACTAAGGTCTGCTAACAGCTGACCCCCTGGTAAGAAGACCCAGAAAGGCTATACAAGGAGCACCCTGGTCCCCAGTCATTCTTCCTTGCAGGTACCCTCTAACTTTGGTGTAAGCCAAGTGCTTCAAATGCCTTTAAGCCAATAGATTAGGGGGAAGGATTGTTTTCCCAAGCAGTGATTATGTGAAACCTGCATGCAAAATAATGGCCACACTTCCTGAGCACTGACAATGTGCCAGGCAGGCGCTGTGCCCGCACGAAGGCAAGTAAACGCTGGATGAGCCCCATGAGTACGATTTATGCCTGTTTCGCAGACTGGGAAACTGAGGCTCAGAGAAGTTAACTTGGCCAAGATCTGCCATACCCTGCTAAGTAGCAGAGCTGGAAGTTAATTCCTAGTCTTTCCAACAGAGCCTTAGCTCTTTGTTTATGTTTTAAATTTTAATTGTGATAAAATACACACACTGTAAAAACCACCTTAACAATTTTGAAGTCTACAGTTCAGTGACATTCAGTACGTTCACATGATTGTGCAACCACCACCGCTGTCCATCTGCAGAACTCTCTTATATCTTGCAAAACTGAAACCCTGCCCCCATTACACAACAGCTGTATCCCCTCAGCATCCACCTTACCTCCCCTCAGTTCCGGGAAACAACACATTCCCCCTTCTGTCGCTCTGAATTTTACTACCTTAGCATAATGTCCTCGAGGTTCATCCATGTGGTAGCATGGGTCAGAATGTCCATCCTTCCTAAGGCTGAATAATATTCCATTGTCCGCGTATACCACATGTCATGACACCCATGGTGTATACCACATGTCAAACTATCACCCATGGATAAACACTTGGGTTGCCTCCACTGTTTGGCTATTGTGAATAATTTTGTTGTGTGACTCTTATCTGCCAAGATACACTAAGATGGGGGGAGGAACTGTTAGAGGAGAGCACACAGCCCAAGGGCTGCTGATAGCTCCAAGCCCACTGATGATGAAGCATGACAGGGCCCATGAGCCTTTGTTCAAAGGTGCCATCTTGCTGGCAGGGGAGAAAGCTCTGTGAGGCCAAATCTCCTGCAGGTTGCCCAGCGGGAGGGTCACAACCCTACAGTGACACACCTGATGTGGAACTTCAATAACTCAATTCCAGTCTGTTTTCCTGGGACTCTGCTTCTGTGGAAAACAACATTTTTCAAACCAGCTGCTCAATCTGGATTTAATGTGGGATTCCACAGCCCGCCTGGGTTCCATGGGCTCATCACCAGCTGCCTCTGACTTCTTCTACCAGGAGCTTCCCAGCATGGCTGGTGTTTACTGCTTAGGGCCAGGACCCAAAGTGCCCTGTGGCAACGTGCAAAGTTGTCTTTCACAACAAAGGATTGTCCTGCAGTCTGAACCACTTCCAAATGTCTCATTGAAATGTATCTTGTAAACATCAACAACAAAACCTCATAATTATTGGAGCTTGAAAGCTAATTGTTTTACAAATGAACACAAAGTAATTTTGCATGGTTTCATATGCACCAGATTTTCCAGGAATGCAATGGCTCAATCACCAAGAGAGATTCTGTTTTTACATTTGGAACTTTACCCAGAATTGTGCACCATTTTTGGAAAACCACTGCAATGTCACTCCTCATATTTGAGCTGCAAAAAAGTGTACACCACTTTATATCAGTTGTGATTGAGTTGCCACACTCAGAAGAGCCCATTCTTAGGGCAAGCATCAAATTCACTTCTTAGGTATTCCAGTGGAGACTGCCCCATCATTTCCATACTGAAATGTACACTATTACCAATGTCTATTCTTTCGTTTATTTTATACACAAGGAGTTGTGTAACTTTTTTAGTTGTGAACATTGTATGCATTAGTTAATTATGTCAGACTACTATTCCTCTTCCAAAACTCTTGGGACAAGATGTATCTCAAATTCAGAATTTTCTAGATTTTTAGAAAACTGGTTTGGTCACATACTAAATATCATATGACTCTTCAGCCAGATCTTTTAAAGCAGCATCCAATAATCAAGCATACTTGCACTTTACAGCAAAATATATAACTAGACAGAGAGAGTGGGGCGATAAAGTCTATATGTAGCTTATGTAGCTTCAGGTCAGCTCATGGCAGATTTTGCTGACAAAACCAAAACAAAACAAAACAAAAAACCACCACAACAACTGTATTTTCAAAGCTTTTTGGATTCTGGATAAGGGAAAAGGATTGTGACCGCCCACCTATGGCTATTTCTTGGCAGTTATGAAGGGGACACCAGACCTGACAGACTGAGAGCATGGCTCTGCCTCACTGCTAAAAGTCGGTTTTCTCTCTGTCCCCCACCAAAATTGTTTCTGGTTTCAAGTGACTGCGAGCTGGTTATTCTCCTGTCAGCTGCTGGGCCATCACAAATGAATATGGTCAAGTAACTGTGTCATCCACAATGGCCCTGGGGAAACGGGGTGCATCTGATGACGTCAGCACTGCTGGCTTTCCCAGGATCCTCATCCTCCACTCTCACACCCAAGGATGAGTTGTTCTCTTGGCCCAGGTGCCAAATTTACTCCCCTTTCTTCTCCAGATGAGTGATTCCTTCTTTAAAGTTCGAGGTTAAAAGTCACCTCTTACCCAAAGCAGCTAAATAGCATTTGCTTTTCTTGGTATGCTCATTCTTCCTGGAAACATTTTCTGAGTGCCTACTACATGCCAGGCACTGGGCCAAGTTGAGGGTTAAAGGAGGAATAAGAATCCTTGTCTTTAAGGACTCCTCAGAGTAGACAGAGACAGACAATTGTTTGTTACGCAGTACAACATGCAGTGGAGGCAGAGAACTGGGGTATGTGTGGGTCAAGGAGTCCATAGCTCTGTCCCAAAGTCTAGGAAGACTTTACTGCAAAGAAATCATTTAAATTGAAATTGCCCACAAAACTGATAAGGGACTGGTATCAAAGATCTACAAAGAGCTTACACAATTCAACAAAAAGAAAATAAAGAATCTAGTCAAAAAGTGGGCATAATAACTTAAAAGATACTTCTCTGAAGAGGAAATGCAGATGGCTAACAGGCACATGAAAAACTACTCAACATCACTTATAATCAGGGAAGTGCCAATCAAAACCACAATGAGATATCACCTCACACCAATAAGAATGGCCTGCATTAAAAAAACTAACAACAGGCCTCCCCGGGTGGTGGCGCAGTGGGTTAAGCAGCGCACTATGAAGCAAACTGCAGCTACTTGCAGCATGAGTTCGATCCCTGCTGCCAGCCAGGGAGGGGGACCCACATGGTGCGGCAGACCTCTCCTGCCTCGCCCGCTGCTCCCCTCAGCAGTGTACTTCTGTTATCTGCCTGTTCTGCTCCCCGCTCTCTGTGGTGAATCCTCTCGCCCCCCGACACCTCTGGTCTGTGCCCCAGTGCTTGTATGCATAAATAAATAAATCTTTTTAAAAAAAAACTAACAACAACAAATGCTGGCGAGGATATGGAGAAAAAGGAACACTTTTACTTTGCTGATAAGAATGCAACTGGTTCAACCACTATGGAAATCTGGTAGATTCATTTACTAAAAAATGAATCTACCATATGGCCCAGCAATTCCACTCCTAAGAATCTACCCAAAGGACACAAAAACATTAATTCAAAAGGAAACCTTTACTCCTCTGTTCATTGCAGCACTATTTACAATAGTTAAGTATGGAAACAACCTCAATGCCCCCAAATAGATAATTGGATCAAGAAGATGTGGTATATATTCACAATGGAATACTACTCTCTAATGAAAAAAGATAAACTTACATCATTTGCAGCAACATAAATGGAGCTAGAGGGATTATGCTCAGTGAAGTAAGTCAAATGGACGAAAAGTATTGATGGTTTCACTTATAGGAGGGACATAGAAAAACCATACAGGGGATCAGAAAAAAAAGGCAAAAGTAGCAGGCAAATTGTAAATTAGAGACATTCAGAGGGGAGGGGGAGGAAAAGGGATCAAAACAGGAGGGAAGAGCACAAGAGTCTATGGTGATGGATCATGGGGATTTTGGTGGTGGTAATTTTATGGGGACAATACCTGAGAGGAGAAATCAAAATTGCACAAAATGAACAAAGATGTAAAAATATTTAAATAAAAATGAAAAAAGATCTGAAATTGCAAGGGTAGAGAAGAAGAATAAGACAGACAGAAAGGCAAAACAGAGCTGGAGCATTCTGAAGGACGACAGCAGGAGAGGTGAATCCAGTGTAAGGGGTGAAGCTAGGAAGGTGGGTAGAGCCAGATCCTGAGGAGTTGTTGGTGGCAGGAAGACCATGGACCCTATATCTCCTTGATTTTCAAGAAATAATGTCACTGAAGTTCCTGCTTAGCGCATAAAACAGTCATCAATCTCCTGACCTTGTTGGCATAGCAAGGGTTCTTTCCAGCTGCTCTCCCAGGAACCAATTCCGTTCCCACAGAGATAGGAACTCACATTTGTAGGGCAGTGACCGGATGTGCCAAACACTGGGAAGTCCTGTTCTCTTCAGCAAGGGGACACTTGATGGTGTGCCCAGGATACAGTCTCAGGATGAATGTCTCTCGTTCTTTCTAGAATGTTAATGTCACTCAAAGATTTGGGAGGGAAAGTTAATTAGTGCAAGGTAAGAACATTAAATTAATTTTAAATTAATTCAATTGGGGGTAAATGATGGAGCAAAATGTTAAATTAACATACATTTTTCTTAATTTAATTTAATGTGTTGTTTTCATGTCCATGAAACAAAATTCAAAAGGAACTGGGCTAAAAGAGTCTAGAATGACTACATCTCTGTTCTCCAGCTACCCAGATTCTCTACAGGAGGTAACCACTGTTCCCAGTTTGTTGGGAATTCTCCAAGAGACACTCTATGCACGGTACAAATAAATACCTACGTATGTGGGTTATTTCTTTTTTGGCACAAATAATAGCAGAAAATGCACACCATTCTGCAACTTACTTTTTTCAGAGAACATTCTATCTTGGAGATCTTTCGTAACACATTCATAGCTATTTCACTCTTTCAACAGCTGCACAACATTTTATCGTATGAATGTGCTGGAATTTGTTAAGCAGAAGTATGATGGTTATTTCCAACATTTTCCTATTCCAAACAATACTGCAGCTAAGATAACACGAGAGTCCGCATGTGTACGTGTGTTTGTAGATCCGTAGGACACATTCCCAGAAGCGGTCACGTGGTGTGTTGTTGGTCCTGTCGCTGTCTGATGAGCCCTTACAACATGGTCTCTATCAGAGCATCTGTTTCCTTGTTCCTTAGACAAAACATCGAAAATAACATGTTCTCAGGCTTTCTGACCTTAGCCAATCTGAAAGGTGAAAACTCATATCCCATTAGCTTTTGTATTTGCTTTTCCTAAATTATGAAGGAGGTTGAATATATGTATATCTATTTTAACGTTCAAGACCCATTTGTATTTCTTATTCTGGGAACCGTTTCTTCATATAATTTGCTCACTTTTCTATTGCACTGTTGACTTTTTCTTATCAATATTTAGGACTTTGTTAAACACTAAGGGAAAGGACCCTTTACGATATGAATTTCAAATATTTCCCTCCAACATACCTTTTGATTTAATTTGATTTTCCATTCCACATAATCACTTGTAATTTTTTTTTTTTTTGGCAACTGGTCTTAAAACTTCTGGGTTTTTGTTGTTTTTTGCTTTTGTCATACTTACAAAGGTTTCATCTGTACCTGAGATCACTTAAAAAAAAATCTCATGAATTCATTTCACCAAAAATGTACGGAACTCTGGCTGCCAAGCAGTGCTTTAGGTTCTGGGGTTGTCGTGTCGCACTGAGTAAAACAAACCATGAGCACATGTTCCTTTGCTTTTCAAAGTTCTTCTGTTTATAAATCTTTTTTTTTTAAGATTTTATTTATTTGTGCATACAGAGCTGGGTTACAGGCCAGAGGCATGGGCAAGGAGAGGATGCACCAGAGACAGAGTGGAGAGTAAAACAGGTAAATGGACCAAAATACACTGCTGAGGGGAGCAGTGGGCGAGACAGGAGAGGTCTGTTGCACCATGAGGGTCACCTCCCTGGCCAGGGGTCAAACTCATACGGCCATGGCTGAGGATGCTTCATAGTGCAGTGCTTTACCCCTTGTGCCACCAGGGAGGCCCTGTTTACAAATCTTTATTCTACAGGGAATTTTAATTTGGCATAAACTGTGAGGGATTTACTTTTTTTTTTGTTTCCAAGCTGGCCACCCAGTTATCCCCATCATTGACTAAGTAAGTTTTCTTTTCTTTACTGATTAGAGACGTCAATTTTATCATCTACTACATATACTTCCATAGCTCATCCATTTTCAAGCCACGAAGAAGACCTTAAAGGAACGCCCTGCATCAAGCCTCACTGTCAGACTCCTTAACAGTTCCCCTGTTCTCTTCTGCCTTGAGGAGCACCTGGTGGGCTCTCTGAATGCCACCGACATCCTTCTAGTCTCCTTCATCTTCACAGCAATAGCCTTCAAGACAGGCAGCCGCCATCTTCCGAGTGAGGAAGGTAGGCCTAGAGGAGTTAAGGGAGGGCCCCTGTGAGGGAGAACCATAGCTTGGTCTGGCCATCACTTCTCTCCTTCTGGCCATTGCCCACCCATAAGTACCATCTATCAGTTTCCAGAGTGAACCCCTATTAGCTGACACCAGGCAGGAGGAGGCCTGGCCCAGGGCCTGCCCCAAACAAGCTCTGCCAGTCACAGTGTCTTTGTAAATGCGAAGTGGAAACCTAGAGGGACCAGAGAAGCAGAGGATCCTAAACTGCAGAGGAAGACAAGGGAGCCTGAAGCCGGCCCAGGAGAAGGTGAGGGGTAAGAAAAAGAGAGCCCCGGGGCATTCCCAGCCACCACTCCGTGTGTGCCGAGGGTTCAGCTGCATCCCTGATGCTGTATTCCTTGAGACCTACTCAGAATCAGTTCTCCCTAAGCTGTTTTGAAATGGGTTTCTGTCACTTGCAATCACAGGGGTCCTAGAATAACTGACATGGGTGTGATCCTGCACTGGTTTGCTCCAAAACCGTCTCTTGGGTTAATCACAAAAAGGTGTCAGAATGCTGTTTGGCCTGGAATTGTGTCTCAGAGGGGAAAGGAGATGTATGATGTGGACAATGTAGGAGGCTCCAGACTGATGTTCTCACTTGTCCACCATGTGAGACCATCTGTAACCAAATTAGAGAGGATGGTGCCACTACAAACTCAAAGCAAACTGATCTTTCAGTCTGATAACATGAGTAAAGTGATTTAGAAAATAAGATATTCTTGACCTTTCGTTGGGCCACTGTGTGAGGGCAGAGAACAGGAACTCATGCCAAAATTTAGCCAGCACTGGACTCTCCCATTTGTTCTCCCCTCCTGCATTATTAGTTCTTTTAGGAATTACAGCTCCCCCTACCCCTGCTGGAAATCTGGAAACTGATTTCTCCTTAATGTCCCTCACACTCAATTCTTCTTTTCCATTCTCACTGCCTATCCCAAGATTTATTGCCTTGGGCCTGAATTGTAAAAGAGTCCTGATAATACCCCTCTATCTTTGCATGGCCCAAAACACCCATCTCCCATGGAAACTATAGTCTAAGTTCAAATACGGCCTCTCCATGGGGGCCTCTTTGACCCACAGGATTTGGCCATTCTCTGCTGATGCAACTCCACCCTAAGGTTTATATTAGGTAACTTTCCTGGGAGCATCTGTGTGGCTGGAGGCATGTAACCAAGCTTAATTTTGTTGTGCCTCTGCTTATCTGTCAGACAGGATAAGTAGCAGGGCTCGAGTGAGAATTCCAAGTGTGTAGGTAGAAATGACCATGCCAGGACTTGTATATTAAAGGGAACACACCCTTGTTCCATTTGCTCTTCCCCCAATTTTCTCAGCAGGCTGATAACTGAAGCCTGGGACCTCACCTTACTAAATGCTCCCTAGAAAGCACAGCGTAGAGCTCAAGGCATGGTGAATGAAAACAATACATATATGAAAGAATAATTTGAAAAGCTTCTCCTCTCCAATCTCTACAAGTATTTGTATTTGCTAAATGAATGCTCCTTCAGTTTGGCTTTCAACCCACATGTCACTTCTTGTTTAAAAACCACCTGCTGGGGCCTCCCTGGTGGCGCAGTGGGTTAAGCAACGCACTATGAAGCATCCGCAGCCACTGCAGCATGAGTTCGATCCTCGGTCAGGGAGGTGACCCACATGGCGCAGCAGACCTCTCCTGCTGTGCCCGCTGCTCCCCTCAGCAGTGTACTTCTGTCAGTCTACCCATTCTGCTTCCCACCCTGTCTCTGGTGAATCTTCTCACCCCCAACACCTCTAGCCTGTACCTCAGTTCTTGTATGCATAAATAAATAAATCTTTAAAAAATAAAAACCATCTGTAGCTCCCTAGTATCTATAGGTTTAAATTCCTAATTTAGGGTCAAGGCCTCACAGTCTGGCCCCATAAGAGGATGCTACCATCCTCTTAATCCAGCTGTTTGGCAGGTCTATTCATTGCCAGTCCCCAACCAAAAGGCTTTTCCTTTCTTATTCATCTTTGCACCTTTTTGCAGGCTCTGTCTCCTCACAGAAGGCACTTCCTTCTCTGTCTCTGACCATATCCCACCCATTTAAGGTAGAAAAAGCTAAATGCCTTCCAATATTCCTAAAGAAATTGAAAAAAGTTCCCAGTAATCACACTATTTGTTTGGGTATATTTTCCTCTTAACTTTATACATATTTACACATTAAAAAATATTTTAAAGGGGCCTCCTTGATGGAACAGGGTTAAAGCCTCAGCACTATCAAGCTATCACTAGTCACTATGGCCTGAGTTTGATCCCCAGCCAGGGAGCTGACCCACATGACTCAGCAGACCTCGCCTGTCTTGTCTGCTGCTCTGCTCAGCAGTATATTTCAGTCAATCTGCCTGTTCTGTTCCCCACTCTGTCTCTGGTGAATCTTCTTACCCCCTGCACTTCTGGCCTACAGCTCAGTTCTCTTATGCAAAAATAAATAAAATAATAAGTCTTTTAAAAATACATTAAAATTGTTCATTGGGAAGCAGTTTCTACAATGTTAATACACTTATTTCTACTTAGATAAGTAAAACACAAAGTAAAAATTATCATAATACTACCAGCCAGAAATTTAACTTTCTGACCACAGTTTCATTCTCTTTTGACAGTTAAGAGATTATGAATTATCTTTCTATTTTGCTTTATATGGTTAACATTGTTTCAGAAAATATTTTTCATGTTATTAAGAATGCTTGGTAAAGATGTTTTTTAAAAGTAGAAGCAAAATATCCCATTGTTTGAGCAAATCATAATTTATTTTTTCCATTGTTCCACATTTAGTTTCTTTTTTCAAGTTTTCTTTATTTTAAACAATGCTGCATATGAATATTTTTGTTCATTAATCTTTGACCTTGTTTCTCAATAGCGCCTCAGGAATATAACAATAACCACATTTTTAAAAAAAGATTTATTTATTTATGCATACAAGAACTGGGGTACAGACCAGAGGTGTCGGGGGTGAGAGGTTTCAACAGAGACAGAGTGGAGAGCAGAACAGGTGGATCTACTAAAATACACTGCTGAGGGGCACAGTGGGTAAGACAGGAGAGGTCTGCCTTGCCATGTTGGTTACCTCCTTGGTTGGGGATCAAACTTGTGCTGTAGTGGCTGGCCATGGTGTGATAGCACTGAGATTTATCCCCTGTGCCACCAGGGAGACCCATATGTGGTGAAATGTGAATGTGACTTCCTTTGTTGTTAGCTTGAGGACTCCCTGATGATATCACATCCCATTCTTGGTACTCAAACATAACCCAGGACCTGGCATAAGACTGGGGTTTAGGAAATACCTAGATGATGTCTATAAGTCAGTCACATTTTCTAAGCTGCTCTATGTGCCTGCATGTGAGTCACCAAGTTTATATCCCTGAGCTTCTAGTCAAGTCTAATATAAATGCTGTATCTGGTTTCCATTGTTCTGGGAAATTAAGGTATCTATGCAGAATTGTAGAGGGGAAATGATGACCCCTCCTCACCCCTCATTCGTCTTTCCCCGGGTCAACAGAAGTGATCCAGAATCCCCATGGGGAAGGAGAATTTCAGGGAGAAAAGTTGGAGCATTGAGAACCTTCTCTTGGGCATTCTTTATTTCTAGTCTTAGAGAATCTAGCTCTTATTTAATTAAGGGAAAGCAGATGATTTCTCACTAGCATTGTGCCTATAGTTTTGATCTGCTGGTCTTCCGTGTTTTCTAGCAGCAGCCTGGCCTTTTATAGAACATGCGGTAAAATCATCTGATCTGGACTGGATCTGACAGCTGAAGTTTGCCTCCTGGCAAAACCAGCGAAAACTACAGAAACCCACAACCTGAAACATCTTGTCCTTTGAATGTGTACCTTATATATTTTGCATTTTCTGAGAATAGCTACCTACTTTAGATACTCTGCTAGTTACTGCATTTATATTATTTTAATCCTTACAACTCTGCAAGGTAAACAACTCTTCAACTGTGGTAGGCTTATCTTTACAGACAGACAACCAACGAGAAACAGCAATTTTCCTCAAGTTGGAATCCCCAAAGGTCATAAGCTTGTAAGGGCCTAAACTGGCGTCGGAAGCTATGTTGTCCTCCGCTGTATAAGACTGCTTCTGTGAAGAGCAATATCCACTGTCAACTCTAAGGGAATTAATACAGGCTTCTCCGTGTGCTGAATTGTTTTTTAAAGAAACACGAAGAAGGCCTCCCTGGTGGCGCAGCGGGTTGAGCACTGCACTGTGAAACACCCCCCCCCCCACGCTGCGCCCCCCCCCCACCCCGCACAGCAGCATGAGTTCCTTC
>JAGFMF010011668.1:18571710-18619418 GCA_019455555.1 Galemys pyrenaicus | reverse complement strand
GACCTCTCCTGTCTCCCCGCTGCTCCCCTCAGCAGTGTGTTTCAGTGGATCTGCCTGTTCTGCTCCCCACTCTGTCTCTGGTGAATCCTCTCACCTCCTGCGACTCTGGTCAGTACCCCAACTCTCGTATGCATAAATAAATAAATCTTTAAAAAATAAAGATTTTTAAAAAGATTTATAAAGAAACACGAAGAGCTTCTTTTTTTTAATTAATTGACCACACTATGTGTTAATCAAAACAATTCATTCATGCAAGTAAAAAAGGTTTCCAGAATGGGTGCTGGGAAGGGGAAATAAGAACGTTTTTTAAAACTAATTCGATTTATTTAATTATATTTGACATTACTTGTAGTCCCCGTGGAATTCCCACCACCATTCCACCCGTGCACCATCACCTTAGTCCCTGGTGCTCCTTCTGCCCTCATCCCGGTCTCATCCCCATCCTCCCCCCAATGATCCCTTTGGTTTATCTTTGACCTTTGTTCTTGTTGTGTTTTTGGTTTGTTTGTTTGCTTGTTTGTTTGTTTGTTTTTCTCTGTAATTGCTCATTTCCTAGAGCTCTCTCTGGGAAATAAGAAAGTTAATGGAGTTCTTGTTTTCCACTATCAAGTGCACAGGGCTTAATTTAAGGTTGGGCTTATTTTTACCCCTTTTGTAACAAGATTTTGTGCACATGGAAGTTGTTCAATAATACTTGATCAATGAATAAATCGGTGAAATAAGTGAATTTGAAATAATTCAGGGGTAAGTAGATTAGGATGTTATAAAAACTGATATTTTTTTAAAGTTCTTTAAAGTTTAGAAAGTGCTTTTCATGTAGTCTTGTTAATAACTTAAAATAACCCACAGGGGCAACTGGCTAGGAGAGATTAAAAGATTTGGTTTTGAAATCCAGATCCCCTTTCTCCAAAGTTTGAATTATTCCTATTATACTTGAATCTCCAAGTACCAATGCTAAGTTACAGTTGAAGCAGTGTCCACCCTGAAACATCCTCACCAGCAGAGGGCGCCAGAACATGAATGGTGTAGGAAATAGGACAGGTTTGTGTACTGGCCTGCCTACTTTAAGAGTGAGGCGATGTTGGGCAAAATCATTTTTCTGAGCCTTATCTATTAAATGTTGATACTAATGCAACCTCCCCCTGTAGGGTGTTCATCATGGTTCGAAATATTCTGTGGCTGGCACACAGTAGGTGAACAGTAAATCATATTTCTCATGATCTTTGTAAGAACATCACAGGAGCAATCTGGAGGCTAAATAGATGTTGATTCTTTTTTCATTTATATTTTTAAGATTTTATTTATTTTTTCGTAGGAGAACTGGGGTGTAGGGCAGAGGTGCAGGGGCTGAGGGGATTCACCAGAGACAGAGTAGAAAGCAGAACAGGCAGATCTACTGAAATACACTGCTGAGGGAAGCAGCAGGTGAGGCAGGAGAGGTCTGCTGCGACATGTGGGTCCCCTCCCTCACCAGGGATTGAACTCAGGGCATTGTGGTGATAGCGACGAGACTTAACCCCTAGGCTACCAAGGAGGCTCCAGATGTTGATTCATTTTTGATAATTGTATAAGTATTTAAAATTAGTTTGAGCCCCTGACACTTAAAATAGGCAAAGATAAAATTTTAATACACAGTTCTCACAAGAATGTGGGAAGGCAATAGAAACAATCTTTCTAGATGGAGAGCCTTAAATACATGATTGTTATTACTCCCAGCGTCTATTTACCCTAAAAAAAAATTAGATGGTAGCAGTATTCAGAAAAACAATATCAATGTCATCAGCATACCTTACAACCATGAAAAAAGCAACCTAAATTTTCCATACAGTACAGGGCACAGGTTTAAGAGTTACTGTCCTCAATCAAACTGAACACTAGGCCGTCATCACAGTGATGCCAAGGATTACTGTTAGCGAAAAGACTGCAGCACAGCAAGCAAAAATCACAAGATACAAACAGCCTGATCTCACTTTTGTGTAAAAATTATACAGGACAGAAATAAAAATTTTAACGGTTCCATAGGAGATAGTATTGTTAATGCCTTTTTTAAGCTTCGCTGATTATCTTGTTCTCTCAGTGTGCTACAATTAACATTTATCACTTTTGTAATAAAATATAGCTTTTTCTTTTACATGAGCGTAGTTGGAGTTTTTCCTTTAACACTGCCTGCCAGCACTACCATGCCAGTGGTCCGGTCAATTAAGTTAATTTAATAAAGTGGCTTGAAATTGTCAGGGTAGTTAGTTGAATGAAGTAATTAAAATTCTAATGAAATTTCAGAGTTGGTCAGCAAGCTTTGACTTAGCTGCTCTGCTATAAATAGGCACTAAGCCCTAGTTTTTCCAAAGGCCTAAAAATGGCATAAACCAGAATTTGAACAATTGTTCATGTAAAGGGCCATGCGCCATGTTTGTCCTGAACAAATGTAACCTGAAACTCACCCATGTCTCAGACTCCAGGTTGGCACACATCTCTGCACTGGGTGTATTTGCTCTCCATTACTCACTTTACTTTCCTGAACTTGAAATGGAGTGGAATTTCAATGTAGGGTTACCCATTAGCTGCAGGGTTAAATTTAAACCTTTAATTAAATTAATCTGTTGCTCTTAACATTGCTTCTCCCTCTGAAAAATGTAGAGGTTTGTTAGATGTCCTGGAGCTTAATTCAGTGTGACAATTGTTCCTTATTGCTTTTGGAAAGTCACCCAAAATGCACAGGGAAACCCGCACATCTTTTCAGATGGCTCTGGCCCCCTAAGACCATCACTAGTTGGGGGGTCCTGGTGGTGCAGGGGTGCAACATTCTACATGTCAGCTCTGCAAGGGTCAAGAGTCCTTCTGGGGGGCTTCTCAAACATTTCTGAATAGTTACTGTCTACACTGGTCCCAGTCTATACAGAAGAAAAAGAAATCATAATCTGTACAAAGTTTGCAAGGTGACAAAGGAAAAAGTATGAGGCCACCTTAGCCCACCTCAGTCTTCATAGAAAGTCTAGCACTTCAGAGTCAAAGTAAAAAATTATATTGGCCTTTGCTAAGAAAAAAACGAGAAGCGACAGACCAGTCCAATGGGGATATGTAAATGAGTCTGGCCACAGAAAAGATGTTCCCATGCCTGATTCTCATGTACCCCAAAACATGCATTAATCGCAGAGGCTATATGCCCTGGTCTGCAAATGAATGAGCCAGAATCTCTGTGGTCAACAACAGCTGTAATGTGGGACTGTTCACCTAAGGGGCTGTGGCTCTTCCCCTGTAACTACTAACAAGAGCCTATTTTTCCAAGCCCAACAACAGCGTGGGGTCCAGCTGACTCCTTCGCGGGCCATGTCTCTGCGTCGCTCCAAATAACTGTCCCGCAGACCCACAACTCTCTTGGTACCACATCGTCACGTGGTGACTAACGGGTTTTGCTGGCACCCCCAATTCCAGTTCCAGCCCTAGGGGAAACGTGCTTGCCTCCCGCACCTGGCTTCTGCGCACTGGGGAGCCACTAACTCCGCAGGAAGCTTGGAGGTTCTGGAACGCCCCGCGGATCTCCCGCCAGCCACCCTCCCAGCTCTCCCTTCCTCCTGCTCTTCCTCCTCTTGCCCCTTCGCCTCCCGCCTCCAGCCTCTGCAGCCGTGCCTGCGGCTTTGTTTTCCTCCCAGGTTTCATTGCCCACACGTGATACCGTGTTGTTGCAAAAAGCGCTCGGGAGCGGGAGCGCAGGGTGCGTGCACCTATAAATACGGACACCCGGGAGCAGCCCGAGATCCCGGCGCGGAGAGAGTCCGGGACTGAACGCCAGGCGGCCAGCTAGCCAGCCAGTGAGCGAGCCGCGCGCAGATCCCGGCAGCAGCGCCCCCCGCCCCAGCACCGAGGGGCGAGCATGGCCCGCCCGCGGGGGGGCCGGGCAGCCGCGCGCGCCGCCCGCGCTCCGCGCCCTGCCCAGCCCGGGTCGCAGGCGCTCGCGCGGGCCGCTTAGCAGCCGGGCGCCGCTGGCTCGAGGGGGATCGCGGAAATAACGCCGCAGACGGACACAATGGCGGCGACGGCGGCAGCCAGCACGGCCGCCACCGCCGGCACGGCCGCCTGCAGCAGCAGTAACAGCAGCGGCGGCGCCGGCACCGACGCCGCGGGCACCAGCGGATTGCAGCAGCCGCCGCAGCAGCCCCAGCCCGCGGCCGCCGCGCGGGCCCAGCCGCCGCCGCCGGAGCCCCCCAGGAAGCCGCGCATGGACCCGCGGCGCCGCCAGGCTGCCCTCTCGTTCCTCACCAACATCTCGCTGGACGGACGGCCGCCGTTGCAGGACGAGGAGTGGGGCGGCGGCGAGGAGGGCGGCGCGGCGAAGCCGGGTGTCGGCGGCGCGGGCGGCGCGCGGACTCGGCTCAGCCTGCTCGCCGAGCGCGGCGGCTGCAACGCGCTGGCCGCGGCGAGCACGGCGGCGTGGGCAACTGGATCCAGCCCCTGCCTCCCGCAGCCGCTGCCGCTGCCCCCCTTGACCCCCGGCGGCCACGCGACGGCACCCGGCCCCGGGGCCGCCCGGGGCTTCGCGAGCTCTGTGGGTGCAAGCCGGGCGTCGGGGGAGCTGTGGCAGCCATCCCGGCTGGCGCCTCTCGCCGCCTGCGCCCAGCAGCAGCTGCCCGACGGGCCGGGGGCCTTCGGACAGGAGGAGTTAGAAGAGGACGATGCCTTTACTAGCGTGCAGGTGCCGGTGGCCGCCTTCCTGGGCTCCGGGACCCCCGGGAGCGGGAGCGGCAGCCGGGGCCGCCTCAACTCGTTCACTCAGGGAATCCTGCCCATCGCCTTCTCCAGGCAGACTTCGCAGAACTACTGCTTTCTGGAGCAGCCGGGCCAGGGGGGCAGCACCAGCGCCTTGGAGCAGCTGCAGAGGTCCCGGTGAGTACCCGAGACGCCACGCGCACCTCGCCGGGCGTCGTCCCGGTCCGGCTCTTGGCTACGGGGCGCTCCCGCCTCCCCGAGCCCCGTCGGGTCCCTGGGCATCTGGCCCGCGTGCCAGCCCAAGAGGCACGTGAAAGAGGGAGCGACCCAGAGAGTGTGTAGACACGTGTGCCCACGAGCCCGGCACTCGCAGGGTCGAAGCTGCATGCTCTCGCGGTGGGTCCCGAGTTAGGAGTTTCGAGAGCGCATTGAAAGGCGGCGCCTGGATTTCTAGCTGTAGTCCCGACCCCGAGGCGCGCACTCCCTTCGCCTGGCGAAACTTGGCGGGGCGCGCAGTAGAGCTTGTGGGTCTAGCCGGCGGCTGAGCTGCGCGTGAGCCTAAACTTGTCGCAAACACTCGGTGAATTCCTCTCTGAGAAATTCCCGCCAGCGCTCAAAGTATTCCAGTGTCCCGGGAAAACTTGGCATTTTCCTGTTGCTTTCCTAAGAAATGGAAGAACCACCTGACCTTTCCTTGATCTGGGCCTTAGGAGTGGGGATGGGGTCAGGAAGGAAATAGGTCTTGAAAGTTTTGCTCCTTTTTTTTTTGTTTCATTCCAAGATGAAATTCCGAGTTAGTCAAAAGCTTTATTTGCTGGCATAGATGCAGGTATTATGAATCTTAGCAAAATGAATCGTTGGACACATCCTTATTGTTGAGGAAATTGCTGGAGCTTGCCACCTGTGTTCAAGGGACCATGGACTGAGTCGGGTCAGTTTCAGGCTGTGGAACTGGAGACTGGGCAGGAACCCAGGCTGGGAGTAGGGGGAATGGCAGGCCCATTCCCCGGAAGTGTGCTCCCTTCTTAGTTACTAGGCCGTCTATGAAGTTTAAGTTGCAATGTAGGGTCCATCTCTGCTTCGTTATTTTAACATGCTGGGCCTCACTTTCCTAAACTCCTGCAGGACATTGCCTACGTTTTGCAGACCTCAAGATGAGAAGGGAGAACATTTTTTGTTAAAGCTTCTTTCCCCGCTGCCCATCTGATAGTGCAGGTTTGCTGCTGTGGCCTAAGTAGATAATTGGAAAACTTAACTTCCTCCCTCAGTGGATAAACAGGGAAGAAGAACAAGTCAGGCGCATCAAGAAGTTTGATATCCCAAGTGGGGGAAATCCCGGACTGTAGCATAGCAGTGTGCTGCACAAGGGCTGCAGGCAGGGGTGTGGCACTGGGAGGCAGCCTTGAGACTGCAGGGATGAGTTAGCCACACTGGGCACAGGTGACAGCCCGGCCCGGCGTTTCTTGTCAGCATGAATTTCTCTATTAGCAGGTCAGCGCACCAGAGGGGAAGTCGTTCCTTTCTGGGCTGGTGGTGCACGCTCAGCAGTTTCTGGGCAGTGCACTGTTGCTGCCGACATCACGCACTGGCTCATAACGACTCCATAGACTATCTCACAGATCTTCCCCTGCGAGGTCATTTTTTAAATGAAATTGTGTTTTCTAGTCAGCGCAGCAGGTCAGGGTGGGAGTTACAGTAAACATACGGGTTAGTCTGAGCAGTGTGCGAGGCTGGCCTGCGTCTGCTGGTGGACAGATGTGTTCTGGTGATGAAAGCAGCTGGTGCTCAGATCACCCCGCACTTTCTCTCCAAGAATGTCGTTTTGGGGGATACGGAGAATCTTGTGTGTTAGGATTTCTGATCTGAAGAGTAGTGAGAATTGAATCTCTGATCCTACAAATATGAACCCTTGAGGTGTCGTACTGATGTCTATATCCCATGTGTAAAAGTGAGTTAGTCAAAAGAAGATGCTTTTTTACTTTGTAATCACAGCCATCTTACTTCAGAGTTGCCCCTTAAGTTGCTAGATATGGTTAGCCTTTTAATAAGTACAGTAGTCAAAAGAAATAGAATCCACTTGACTGTATAAAGAGGAAGTGAAATAGTAAAATAGTGATGTAAGATAGGCATTGAAGGGCTCACTTGGCCTTTTTGGTGAACTTGAAGTATCCTAGGATGCTTTGTTTCTTCCACTTTGCTGCATTCGAGAAGTTTCTCAGACCTGTGCTGCTTTTACAATCACTGACGAGTATTTTCACCTGCCTAGACAAAGTGTACAAGTGTACAAGTAAGAGTACAAGCTCATTGGAATAAGGTCAGCTTAAAAGGAATGCCACTTGCTTTCCTGGCGTGTCTCCTTGAGAGAACCATACTGCTTCATGGATCTTCTTCTGGGATGTCTATTTTTTTTTTTTTTTTAATGAAATTGTTTTCCCTGGATTGACTTCTTGCTGTTTCAGGAACTCCTTTGCACCTTGCTGCTCTAAAGTGTGGGCATGTGTACCTGCAGCTTCACAGGAACGCTCAGAAATGCAAACTCAGGCTCCCCTCTGACTACTTGAGTTCAAATCTGCATTTTAACAAGTATGACTCAATGTACAAATGAAAGTTTGGAGAGCACTGCTCATGGTTAATCTGCAATCTCTTTTTTTTAATGAATTGAGGATTTCATATATTGGATTTGTGATGGGTATACATAAGTCAGAACTTACTGGTCTGAGATCTTGAAGTCCTTTCTTCTCTGTTATTTCCATTGTAAAGTGGGTAATTGTAAAACCAAACACAGGTATTGCTGGGACTTCCAACATTGAAATAGGGCAGGGAGGAAATTTGTGCCAAGTTGGATATGATCAGATATTTATCACGTTGAATCTTCACAGCCATCCTATTGTGTAGATTCTTTCACAGTGTTTTTTTTTTTTTTGAAAGATTTTATTTATTCATACAAGAGCTGGGGTACAGGCCAGAAGGTGAGGTGAGAGGATTCACCAGAGACAGAGTGGGGAGCAGAACAGGCAGATGGACTGAATGAAATACACTGCTGAGGGGAGCAGCAGGCGAGGCAGGAGAGGTCTGCTGTGCCATGTGGGTCCCCTCCCTGGCCAGGATGGAACTTGCACTGCAGTGGCTGAGGAAGCCCCACAGTGCAGCACTCAACCCTTTGCGCCACCAGGGAGGCCCCACACACTCAGTTTTGGTGAGGGTGGGAACCCAGATGTCTGGCATCCAAACCTGGTATATTTCTGGTTTTGCTATATCGTGCATACAGCAGGTGAGGTTAATTTTGGAGTTGTTGGCTGTAAATGTCCAGGATACAGCAGGCCAGTTATACGTCTGTGAGTCTATAATCTCTTTCCTAATCATCCTACCACCCCCATTTTATGTCTTTATATGGGGTTGCTAACTTTGCTGCTACTTTCTAGTCTTCACAGGACTGTGGGCAGACAGGACTCTGGCCCAGAGAAGTCAGCATGCCTAATTTGCTCTCTGCTAAGGTGAGAGACCAAGAAGATGCCTTTTAGATTGACACACTTGTTTTTCTTTGCTCAGGCAACAAGTGCTGCATAAGGAAGGTGTTAATAGGTGAAAGGGAGTATAAATTTACAAGGTGTGTTTTAAGGCTTCCTTAAAACTGGCAGTGGTCCAAGTTACTCACTTCCTAGAACTGCAAGCGGCACCCGGGCAGCCAGGAGTGAGCAAAGTAAGCCAGGTGAAGTGTGTGTGCCTTCAGGCCCAGTGGCAGAGTGCACCAGGGCTAGGATGTCACTTCAGAATAACGCGGGGTTTCGCTTCGTAGAACACCCGCATTAGCATTGTGCCTTGTGGAGAGTTAGGTCTTCAGTGGAAAGAGAGCATGTGGTGTGTAATATCCCCAAATCTTGGGTTCAAATTATGATACTTGCAGAAGACCTATTTTGAGTCTGTTTTCTCCTGAAAGAAAGCATTGGTTCTTTCACGTTATTATTTGAGGGTTGACTTGACTACTGTGGGCATGTGATAAACGCTTTTTATCTGGCTTCTTGAATCTAAATGTATTTGGAATCACCAGGGACTCTTGATAAGAGATTCTGATCTTGCAGGTCTGGGAGATCCTTATTCTGCCTTTCCAGCCTGCTCCCTGGTGCAAATAGCCAAACTTTGAAGAAGGAGGCTTTACCTTGTATTGTGATTATTCTTATTATAAGACTGAGGAAACCAGGGCTCAGAGATGTTAAGTAACCTGATGAAGGTCACACAGCTATGGGGCAGTCTTCTCAGGCTCATACACAACTGCTTTGCTTATTTAGAGCTTCTAATCACATCCCTCCCTCTTGATGGCCCCTCTGGAGGTAAAGCCTGGATCCTGCTGTGTGGGTTTTCCTTGTGTTTACTGAAATATGTGAGCAACTACGGCATCAACAACAGAATGCGAGGGGAGATTGCTTTGTGGGTTAGGCAGGTTAACATTCTATGTGCTCCAGCTCTCAGCCTTCTGGCCTGTCTGAAGTTCAGAAGTTACAAAGGACTTTGATCTTAGCAGTGAGCAAACCCAAGTATTTCTTGAGCCATCTTGGGAGCAACACGAGTTAGGAAAGCTAAAGCTGCAGTTGCAGGCTGGGCCAGGCCCTGGTCAGGATGCTTACCTGACAGTCTTCACAGGCCTGGCCCAGCCAGGGGTTGAAGCCAGTGGCCAGAGGTCCACCTGCTGCCCTCCTGCCCTCCCCCTCATCATCACAAAGGCTGTCTGTGGGCAAACTCAGAAGGGGAAATAAATTGGAAGCCTCCTCACTATTGGCAAGTATCCCCAGGAGGGCAGCAAGTTCAAGTGTGACCTTTTGCTTTCCCGGAAGGGTTAAGGATGCCTCAGCCTGGCTCTGCACCATCGACCTGGACTTTTTTCCATCAGGAGGAGAGCTGTTGGGTAGGGAAAGGCCCAAGGGCCAGTGACCTTCAAAGCACAATGGGAAGGAAAGGCAGGTAAGGCATGTGACGCAACATGACGGGCATAGTGAAAAAGACGTATGTGGCCACTGTGCATTCTAGACCTGCCTCTGCCATGACTGACCAGCTGGGATGGTCACTTTACCCCTCACAACCTAATTAGGGGCAGTAAGCATGCTGCTCTTCCAGGTCTAGCAAGCCACGCCTTAGCCCTGTGCCCTAAGGAGGCCAAGGAGAACTAACATGCCAAAGTGAGTTTATTTCCTGTGGCTCCAGTGGCAGGATGTGCACTAATGAAGAATGAGTAGATGAAAGGGTTTCCTTCAATCTAAGGGAGAACTTCTAAAAACTTCATCAACTGTGTGCCCTCTGCTGACATCCAGCTGTGGCCAGCCAAGCTAGAAGCCACTGCCCTTGAAGCACAGTCCCCAGTCAGCGCCACCCCTGCCTTGAAAGAGAGCTGGAGTCACCTCCATTGCTAACAGGCCTGGAGGCCTACAAAGGACTTCTGCAGACATCCATTTCAGCCCCCTAACCACATGAAGGAGCAGAAATCCAAGGTCACTGAACACGCAAAGGCAAGCATAGGTGCTTGGATATCTGTAGCGGAGAAAACTGTACCTTTGGGACTTGTGTATTATTCAGCAAATGTTGCCCATAATGAATAACAATTATGAGGCGCCACAGTGCTAGTCCTGGAAGATCCAGACATGAAATGTGGTCCCTGTCTGTATTGAGAGACAGGGAAAAGGGTCGTTTATTCCAGTGGTGGATGCCTGGTGAGAGGTGAGCGCGTGTGAGCCGCCAGCGGGTAGTGACACTTCATGACTTCATGCCCTCCTCCGAGACCTGGCTCAGTGCCTAGACTCAGTGTTTTTATTTAGCAGACATGACCCAGGCATTATTCGAAGCACTTGGTGGGGATTAAGCAAGTACATATTTCCAAAAGCCCTCAACAGCACTAGTCACCTGCCCGGGATCCTGAGGTGGCTGGGGAGAGCTGTCTGGCCCTCCCTGTCCATTTCCGGCTGCCCGCCCACTTCACTTACCAGGCTGTGGTTTGTGAGTCGGGCTCCAAGGTTGCCTAAGTGACCTCTCGGTACAGCTCACCCAGTTTCTACCTTTCTGCCATTCAGGGAGACTTCTGTGGAGAGGGCCCTGAAGACAGTTCAGAGGAGACAGAATTCCCTCAGAGGAGACAGAATTCCTGTGACCTCCCCTCTCCTCAGCCACATGGAAATCCTGTCACCACAACTGTTGCCTCTTGGGTGTCTGGTGATTTCCTTGCCTCACTTGTTCAGGGTGATGGGTAGCAGTGAGCCTGGCTCCGTTCAGAATGGTGTGCCCTGTGGCTCTGCCCCCCCCCCCCCCCCCCCNCTCCGTTCAGAATGGTGTGCCCTGTGGCTCTGCCCCCCCCCCCCCCCCTTTTGAGGTTCCTGTCTGGGAATCGTAGTGACAGCGCCTCCTTCCTGGTTTGTTTCCTTTGTTTGGACCCTCTGTGCCTTCTCAGCATCACCTTTTCCACCTCCTCCCACGCCCAGGCTGTTCATAAAATAACACTTTCTGGTTAACAGCCACGCCCACTCATGTCTGTATTGTCTTTGACTGTCTTGCACTCTGAGGCCTGAAGTGAGAAGTTGTGGCAGAAACCACAGGACCTGCAAAGCCTGAACTAATTTATTCTCTGGTGCCTTACATGGCAAGTGTGTGAGTCCTGCCTCAGCCTGGTGCTCTGTACCCCTGAGGTGTGCACCAGAACCTCTCTGCTGCGCCCACTCTCCTGGACTCCTGAGAGGTCCCTGACTTCTGTGCAGACCCACCACCCCTTCTGCCCAGGTTGCCAGAAGGACCCACCAGCCTTAGAGTCCTGTATTTTGTGCATGGCTGTCCCTCGGCCTCCCCTGCAGCCCTGTGTCACCATCTTACCTGTCAGTTCCACCTGTGCTGTCTTTCTAAAGGTTACCCCAAGCTCTGGCCTTTGCCGGCTCCTCTTTGGGAAGAGTTCCCAGCAATCTCCTGCAAGACACCCCTGCCTTTCAGCTCTCTCATCGGCCCTACTCCTCTTTTCTCTCTCTCTTTTTTTTTAAAGATAAGAACTGGGGTACAGGCCAGAAGTGCAGGGGGTGAGAGGATCTACCAGAGACAGAGTGGGGAGCAGAACAGGCAGATGGACTGAAATACGCTGCTGAGGGCAGCAGCGGGCGAGGCAGGAGAGGTCTGCTGTGCTATGTGGGTCAGCTACAGTGGCTGCGCCTTGCCTCACAGTGCGTTTCCTAACCCACTGCGCCACCAGAGGAGCACCCCCTAGTCCTCTCTTAGGGCACTTTTGCGCACTCTCCTGGGATGGGCTTCTTCCTTCCCTGTGAATCCGAGCATGCTCACTGATCCCTCGCTGGTGCCGGGCTGGTGCCGGTCGGGGACGTGCTGGTGATGGTCTGTGGTGGCTCCTGACGAAACAGCACCGCCCTCCATAGAGCGACCACAGACCTAGCAAAACCCCAATTCCCAGAAGGTGTTCGTAGGGAAACTTGATCCCAAGACACCAGCAACATTTCTTAATAATCCTGCCAGCAGGGGTAAAAGTCTCCGCACTATCAAGGTATCTTCAGTCCCTACAGCCTGAGTTCGATCCCCAGTCAGGGAGCTGAGCTACATGGCACAGCAGACCTCTCCCTGTCTCACCCGCTGCTCCCTCAGCAGTGTGTTTCAGTAGATCTGCCTGTTCTGTCCCCCACTCTGTCTCTGCTGACTCCTTAAACCATCCCCGCACCTCTGGTCTACATAAATAAATAAAAATAAATCTATTAGGACACCTTTCTCCTCAAAGTCTCACTTACCCCCTACCTCTCACCCCCTAGCTTTCTAGGTCTCAATTTTCTCCCAGCAGTCAGTCCCAACCGTTTTTGTTTTTGTTTTTTTGGGAAAGCAATTCACCTGGTCCTCCCTCCTGGTTCTACAGTTATAAACCTCCCGACTGAAAGTTTCAGTCTCTGTCACAGGGCTAAGTCCCCCCATATCCTGCCCAGCCCGCCCAAGTCTGCTCCGCCTTCTCTACGGAGGAACAGGAACATGTAGGGGGTCCTGGGGCCTCTCTTGCGCCGCCTTCCCGTTGGTTTTTTCATTTGTGTGGCAATCCCGTGGAACAGAGACCAGACCCACTTAAGAGCCGTGGAGACCAAGGTATGGAGGGGTTTAAGGAAATTTGCTAAAAACCACGAAACTGGAGTCTAGCGCTGGGATTTGAACCGTGGTTTCTCTGGCTTCTTGCTGGGTTTCTGCCCGCCCACTGTTCGCAGTGGTTCCGTGTGCAGTGGGTGACTTGGCAGGATCACCAAGGAGCCTGTGAGCCAGCCGGTGGGTAACCTGCGATCAGCAGTGGCGGGAGCGTTTACAGCACAGGAATTGGCCAGTCCACAAGTCAGGGTTTGTTTTTCTCCTTCCAGAGAGCTGGTTTATCAGCAGGGACCACACACCTTTTCTATTCTTCCCTTGGACTGTGCAAAATGTCACCATAAGCAGAAGAGTGTTAGACACTGGAAGTTTTTGTAGGAATCTGTTACTTGCCATAATTTTGTGAATTTCTCTGAGGATTAGCCCTTTCCATTTTCCATCTTTAAAAAAAAAATCTGACCCCCTCAGGTTTTCGCTTTTGTGCAATTTAAAAACAAACCAGTCTTTTCACAGAAACTATGGGGCTAAAAGAGATCATTTAATAGTACCTGTAGGAACCATAAAATCATTAGCTGTTATTCTTGCAAACTGTGTAATACTGTGTTTTTATCTTTCTTAGGTTTTAAAAGTCTCTGAGAACATATAATCAATCAGGGCTTCCTGTTTTTTTTCCTCCCCTTTTTGTTTGTGTTAGCATTTTGGATAATTGTACACTAGTTTATATTTATCAGGGTTATCATTAACGTGGTTTGGGGCTTATTACTATACATTTAGTCATAAAGACAAAAGCTTGGAAAGGCAAACATACAAATGACAGAAGTTTAGGACTTGAAGTATTACAATAATATGTTTAGGCATGAAGAGAAAGGCCGAGTGTTTTTCCTCACTTAAAGGCCAGGGTGTACTTAAAATCTAAGTTAAGTTCCACGAAAGATAGATAACAAGGCATTTGAGACAAGAATAATAAAATATTGAAGAATGCCAAAGATTCCTGTATTCCTAGCATGTTGATTTTTATTTTAAATTACTAAAAAACCTTAAAAATAAATAAAGCACTTCACTCATTGATTCAGTGATTTATAAAACAAGTTGTGTGGTTTGGTCATCCTGGGGAATGGAGGTGGGGAAGGGAGAGATACGAGGGACAGGAAGAAAGCCAAAGTCTGTATTTATTTTTGCTTATAGACAAAAGTTGGCATGGTTGACCTGAGGTTGAAAGGTGATCTTGATGAAATATTTGTTTTATGGACTTGAATCATATTTCCTTATGGAGTGGGGAATGAAGGAAGGTAAGACTTCAGATGTCCCAGGTCATCTGTAGGTATTGAGGGATTCAGTTCATCCATCATAAGACCAACACGTTAGAAAGTGTAACTTCTGCTTGAGGTTTACAGTGTTCTTGTGTACATCATTTCATCAGGTCCCTCAAACAGGCAAAACACGGTGGCCGTTTTTTAGATTAGAAAGTGAACACTATGACGAGCTCATGCATGCTCACATGATCTATACCTGGCAGAAGTAGAATTTTAAAATCTCTTTTCTGAGTATTAGAACAAAAAAATCTACCATAGCTGCATTATTTAAGAAAAGGAAAAAAAAAAAAAAAGCCTCTGTTAAGGACTGTAAAATGTTATTCTTCCTGCCCCAAATCGTCCACTTAGATATTATTGAATCCAAGAGAACAAAAATTGCTCAAGGCTTCAGCCACTCCAGACCTAGGGGCTCGGGTCAGGCAAGGTCAGTGAGGGACAAGGAAATATTGTGCTGTGGTTCTGGCTCACCAGCGCCTTTCCATCAAGCCAAGATGCTGATTTCCACATGATAAACTCTGGGGCAAGCCAACAGAACCCTGGTTTGGGCCCAAGTTGTGGAAAGTTTTCCCAGTAACATCATCTGCCTCCAAATACTGGTTTGGTTCCTCTCCCGCACCCCTACAACTCAGCAAGTTGGGTGAACAGCTTCAAAAATGGAAAGACCAGCTTTGGACTCCATCAGCTCTGCCACGTGGCGGCACTCTCTGGGCAGCCCATTTAACTCCTCTGAGCCTCAGTGTCCACATCTGTAGAATGGGGTCAGAATTCTTGCCTCACTCAAACATTAAAGTAAGAATGCAGCATGAAGCACCTAGTGGAGAGTTTGACCGTTAGCAATAGGTCCAGTCAAATTGCAGCTGTTAATCCTGTTCACATGTGCCCCGTACCTTGCAATATCCATCTGGAAGAAGTTGGGAAATGTGACAAGATTTGTTGAGATCATGGAGGAAGCAGAGCTCTTTGGTGGAGCTTATTCTTATGCTATGGTAAACTGAACGGGTGATTTGCTGCATTGTTTTAATTTCAGAAATAGCAGTAAAGTACGTCAGAGCAGCAACGGAAAATAGTACTTCCTCCATAGGGGCCACACTTCACCCCTCTTACCCCAGTCTTGACAATTTCCATTGTCAAAGTAAAGTGTTGGGGGAGAGGAAGCAAGAAGGGGGGAATTCACATTTTCAGCATTGTACCCTAGAGCAGCAAAGCCACTGAGGTTAAGAGTGACAGGGCAGTCTTGTGCACCCCGACTGGAGTATCTCTGCAGCCCCCTGAGGCAAGGGGCACATGTGAGGGGACTGCTCCCTCCTAATTTGGAAAGATAGTTCTGGAAGGTGCACCTTGGCTTACACGTCTTCACACTGGTCTCTGCAGCCTCCTTTCCTGCACCTGGCCTCTTCTCTCTGTTGAGAGTTGGGACTCTGTTCAGATCCCAGGAGAGTCTGCTTGACATGGCTTGGTTGTACCCACATGACTGCCATGTGCTTGACACCTACATGGCTTGATTGTTCAGAGATCAATGGGGCCAGCGCCTGCTTTCCAGAAGAGAACAATGGTGGAGACAGCTGGGCTGGCAGCAGGGGTCCAGGGTCCCGCAGTGGGAACAGCGGGCATTGTTGGTCTGGAGATGGCCCTTTAGCTGGGCCTGTGGGTGGGGGCACAGCACGCTTGACTGCGGGACTAGGAAGGCGCCTTCGTTGAGAAGAAGGAGGGCAGCTTTGAGAAGACTCAGGTGTGGCAGAGCTGGACTTCTGAAAGCTGGAGGCAGGTTGGATGGAGGAGGGAGAATGGAGCCCTGCCTTATAACCCTCTGGGATTCTCATTGCTGCTTTAGAAAGATGAGCTCGTGCACGTCCAAAACTTCCTGTTCTTGAGGGTTTGTCTTTTATACTTGCAGAATTTTAGAATTTCAGGGGATTCATGGTGCCTGGGACTTTCTCCCTAAGGAAGGGAGGTCAACAAGTAAGCTGCTATGGGGATCCCAGAGAAAAGTGGGGCCTGGGGGCACAGCGTCCTCCCACCTCCTATTACCTAAGCTCACCTGTCACTGATGCTCACTCAGAAGCAGTATGAATCCGGGGCTCGCTCTACAGCAGCACCACTGCTGCAGTTCCCATAGCCCTTTGGATCACCTCCCTTTGGGGCCTCCAACTGGGTTCATAGCTGCATGCAACTCAGGAATGTGCCTTATTAGGAAATAGGGGTGAGGTCATACTAGTGTAGGATGGGCTCTAAAACCAATGACCGGAGAGGAGACAAAGACTGGGACAGGAGCGATGTGTCTACAAGAACCACTGGTAACCAGCAGGAAGAAGCCAGGAAGGATTCTCTCCAGGAGGAGGCAGCCTGCCTGCATTTTGGACTTCTGGCCCTCTGAGCCATGAGAGAATAAATGCCCATTTTGTGAAGCCCCTAAGTGTGTGGTCACTTTCTCCAGCTGTCTAGGAAACCACTCTGTGGTGCTAGCTCAGAGTCACACTCAGGGTCCAGTTCTCTGCCCACTTAGACCTGCCTTCTCCCCGGCCAGTGGGAGTGGACAGCGGTCCCAGTGCCTCCTTCTGTCCGGTGTGTCTCTTCTCTCACTTGTGTCCTGACACAAAACCGGCGAGCCTAATGAGTTTCCTTTACAAGGGTATCTCTCATTTATTTATTTATTTTTTTTGAGTGGGTGATTTTTTTTCTTTTTTTTTTATTAAAATATTTAAAAATTTACATATACTTGCCATTAATTGTAATCCCCATGTATTCCCCATCACCATCTCACCAGTGCACCATCACCTCAGTCCCTCGTGCTCCCATCTTCCCTCAACCCTCCCCCTCCCCTCCCCACCAGGTGTCCCCAGTCTGTCCTTGTCTCCTCCTCATTTTTGGTTTCTGTGTCTTTATTGCGGTATCTCTCATTTAACCTCAGGCCCAGTCACCTGGCTCACACCATTGTCAGTACAGGTAAAAGAAAATACATCAACATGGAAATAGCAGGATTTATGATACCTCCCGTGTTTACTGTATCTGCTCTCAAAGATGGCTCAGTTCACGTTCTTATCTGCAAAGGGGGGAAATAACACTTAATAACCAAATACTTCATCGTACGATCGTTGGGGTTACTGCGGTTTCTGTAAAACATTTAGCACAATGCCTGCCTGATGTGTAGTTCCCAATAAACATCTGATGTGCTATTATATCCCTGATATTCCACTGGTGCTCTGCATATTTTGCAGGGACTGTAGGTATCTGGTGTTCTGTGCTGCTGACTGTTAGGGGTCAGTTTTGAAGTTTAGCTAAGAATGTGTTCTCTTGAACATAAATTTTATTTTAATGCTGTAATCTGCTGAATTGTCACTCATCTGTACTAAGTATACAGAGAAAATATATTTCTATATTCTCTACATTTCTGCATCATCACATTGTCACTATCATCTGTGATGGTGAAATGTATTTTCCTAAATTCTCTTCTGCTCATCGAAGGCCAAGATGAAGGTGCTGGTGGAAAGTCTTACGAGCTGCTTATGCCTGTCCTTTCCCGTGGTTCAAGATGATATAATATATTTGCAGGGTCATAAGTAACTTTTTGATTAGGAAGTACACATGGACAGTCTCCTTTTTCTTCCAAAGTGGAGAATGATGTTTATGTTTAAAGAGAGATCATCTCATGCTTTAGGCTTATTTCCAACTCTTTTGGCTTAAAACTTCTAATACAAACTTTTGACATTTGTAGAGCATGTCAATTTCAAAAACACCTCAGATTATATCTGATTCATTTAATTTTTTTATTAAAAAAAATCCTTGATTGAGATCATGAGGTTTAAAAAGAATTACCAAGTTCAACTTGCAACTAATTACCAGGTGCTGAAGTTTGAGCCATCTCAAATGTGATGACTAAAGATGTTCTCCAAGAGAAAAAAAAATATGCCTTTCAAAACTATTACTGCAGGCACTGAAGAAATACCCCAGCATCTGAGTGATTTCATACTTGCTCTGTGGTTCAAAGTAAGGCTAGGATGCACTTTTACTATTCCAGCAGCAGTTGTATCTTTCTCTTGTTGTGTTAATGGTTTTTGTGGTAATGGTGTGCTTATTGAACACCAAATGAATGAGAAGTTCTGCCACTTCCTGGGTGTGACCTTAGGCAAATGTCATAATCACCATGAGCCCCAGTTCTTATCTGCAAAGGGGGGAAATAACACTTAATAACCAAATACTTCATCGTACGATCATTGGGGTTACTGCGGTTTCTGTAAAACATTTAGCACAATGCCTGCCTGATGTGTAGTTCCCAATAAACATCTGATGTGCTATTACATCCCTGATATTCCACTGGTGCTCTGCATATTTTGCAGGGACTGACATCACCCGTAAACGAGGGAATTGAACTCTAGGGAGTTTGCTTTTCTTGCCAAGTCACGTAGAGCTCAGCAGAACTGAAATCCTGTCTAACCTTTCCTATTGCCTTTCGTAAAACGTGTAATATCCTACTCAGGCAAGTTTTGTTACCTTCCTGAGCAAAATGGCTTCTGTTTGAGGATCCAGGTGGCACTTCTTGACACTTTGCACAGACACTCACTGCCTAAGAATATACACAGGTGTTCTTGCTGCTGACCTCTTCCGCCCAGGTTTGACTGCATGTCAGTGGGGAGCTGCTCCGTGTCTCTAGTGACTAGTTTGACCCTGTTTGTTCCACACGCAAGTATGTAATGCAGGCCAGGCTGATCGAAAGAGATGAAAACGATCTACTTTCAAGCCATTCATCGATCTAAATCATCCTCCCTGCAAGCTGCATTTCACAGAGTTGGAAAGAACTTAGCCGGTAGAGCTTATTAAGAGGTTGTAACATTTGTGGTGCATGACTTTAGCTATTCTGGAGCCAGGAAAATAAAGTCATGACTGAAATATAAGGACATGGATAAGATATGTGCAGGCTGGCGAAATCTGGAATTAAAAAAATGTATATTTACATGGGAATTCTGCTTTGATTTTATATTGTCACAAATTGATACCAGATGCCTGCCTTTCAGACAGACTCCCAAGCTGATCCAAGAGTGTGAGTTGGAAAACAAATCACTTTGCCATTTGGAATACTGATTGATATTTTAGAAGTTTCTTTTTGTTTTCAAAGGGGGAAATAATGCATATTCCAGGCCTAGCAATCAGAACTTTTATAAATGGCAATTAACAGAAGATGCCCAAGGGAGGAAATCTCCAATTTCTTTTTATAACCCTGGCAAAAGTAATTGAGGTGACATTTTATTAGCATTGGCATCTCCACTTGCACTGGGAGCTAGTTCAGCCTGTGCAGCCGTGTCCAGAACTAGTAGCTTCATTTCCATTTCCCTTCAACCTCAGGTCAGAGGAGAAGCCTGGGAGTGTTTCTGTCTGGAGCAGCTGGCGCATGCGGTCTCCACATGGCAGGGCCCCCAGGCCCATGGTGTGGCTTGCACGTTTTCCCTTGTGGTTTAAAAAATTGGCATATAGTCTGGAGTCTTAGGTTCCCCTATCCTTCAGGGCCTTTCTCTCACTGACATTTGAATGACTCATGAAATGAATTTGGAGTAGCCTGACACCTCTGCTACGTTCCTTGAATGTTTCTGGAAGGTGCTGCTGGGCGAGAGAATCTGTGCTGACTTTCCCATTTTGAGTTGTTGGAGAATTGTCCTGGAGATGGAGAGCTGAGTGTGCCTTCTGACCTGCTCTTTGGGTGCTATCAGGATTTGGGGAGAATCACCTTCTAAGGTTCAGCTGGGAACAGGAATATCAGTGAGTTGGGGAGGATCTCAGGAGTGGAGTGAAATGGGGTGAGGTTGCCTGGAATAGAAAGGGCCTTGTGCCTTCTGCACCCCCCAGCTAGGCCTTGGTATTGTAGCTGCTGGGACCATAGGCTTTTAGATGGATGAGAAGGAACCTCAAAAAGGCCCAGGAGTGAGGCAGTATGCATACGCTGGAATGGGTGAGACCTCTCTTCCTTGCCCAATGAGGCCAATGAGGCAAAGACACTCTCTTCTGTGGACAGAGACCCAGGGTTCAGAGGCACCAAGACTGTGTTCCAAGTGCTTACATATTTCCCCCTTAGAACTCAGTATCTGAACTTTGTCCTCCACTCAGTAATTTGTATCATAAAGGTTTTAGCTTATATAATTGAGTCTCATTACCAAGTAGTTATGTTCTAGAAAGTCGCCTAGAGTGCCCAGCTGCAGACCCTGAACACTGCACCATGGCTCTCGGGAAATACAGGTGCACCTCTAGTCACCTTTCTTCATCCAATCAAGATGTAATATATGCGTGTGTTCGAAGAGGCCTTACTTAATACATGTTCATTCAGTACTTTGAATTCATGACAGTAACTCATGCCTGCGTGAAGCTTCTCACCCTCTTAACTTTAGCCATTAGACACTCTGCAGCCGTCATGTACGAGGGACATTAGGCAGCTTGAACACTTTGCCTGCAAAACCACCAGCCACAAGCACAAAAATGCAGAAAATGTGCCATTAAAAGTGCCAACGAAAAGGACACTTGCTTACAGTAGGAGAGCTGAAGCAAGAAGGCAGATGCTGGCCTGGTCACCTCAGCTGGACTTTTCCCTTGCTCTGCATGTGACATTCTTCATGAAAGACCAAGAAAGCCCTGTAAGTGTTGATTTAGGCTTGCACATAAATTTCAGCGAGCAGGCTACTTCACAGCCACAGAATCTGCAAAGAATAAGAACTGATTCCTTAATCAGGTTTTAGTAAGTATGTCCTACGGGCTGGAGGGTCCTCTTGGGGGAGGGTGTCTTGGAAGGAGTCAGCTTCCTGTTTTACAGAGACCTGCCCCATCCTTTCTAATATTTATCCCTGGTAACATGTTTTTTTTTGGGGGGGGGGAACCTGACTTTATTATTATCTATAAAGATTCATTTATGCATACAAGAACTGGAGTACAGGCCAGAGGTGTGGTGAGTGAGAGGATTCACCAGAAACAAGAGTGGGGAGCAGAACAGGCAGACTGACCGAAATACACTGCTGAGGGGAGCAGCGGGCCAGGCAGGAGAGGTCCATGTCCATGTGGGTCCCCTCCCTGGCTTGGAATCGAACTTGTGCTGCAGTGGCTGCACGGCTTCATAGTGCGGTGCTTAACCCCTTTTGCCGCCAGGGAGGTCTCAGGCCTGACTTTATTGTCTTCCCTTTATTGATGAGGAAACCTAGGATCAGAGCTGATAAGACTTCAGGTCCTAACAGAAAGAGGAGGAGCCTGAGTTTCTGGTTGAGCGTGCACCTTTCTCCCACACGCAGGCAGGAGTCCTTGCAAGATTGCATGAGAGTTTGAAACAGTAGACTTTGAGTACTGACACCATATTTTAATACTGCTTAAAGGTTATCTTTCGAAGACTTTCTCTGGGATTTATTTAAATGACAGGGTAGCACTGAGACTCCATGTGTGAATGCAGGAGCCAAACTTAGGTTTGAACCCTGATCTTTGTTACTCTCCAAGAATTGTGTGATTTTATGCAGGTTTTGTAACTTGTGAAATACAGTATTAACACCCACTGTGTAGCGCTAATGTGAGAATTCAGTGGATTCATAGTCAGCGCTTCAGTGTGAGCCTGACCCACTGTCGACCTTCTGTGTGCCTTAACTGAGCTTATTAGTCAGGGTGGTAGGTGCTCAGCGAATTCATGCATCCCCTGCACAGCGACTCTAAAAATTAGGCAAATGGTAAAGCCTGGCTGTTGCTGCACAGCTCAGAGCCAACAGGAAATTTTGCAGTTTTCCAGTCCTTTGGATCCATTTGGGTTGCACAGTTCCGATCAGCAAAATCTGTTTTACAGATTTATTTATCCAGTTTGTCAGCAGATTAAACAGACTTTTGTCAAGTCTGTCATTTTTGATGAGAGGACAGCTAATCAGATGAGCAAATACGAATTAGTGGGCACCTGCTGGATGCCAGGCAGCCTGCTGAGTTTAACCATCCCTGCTGCTGAAAATTCAGGTAAAAGAAGACAAGAACATTAGATGTCACACGGAAGAGCATAATTAAGTCATAGAAAGAGCAAATATCTGCGCCACCCCAACCCCCTCATCTTTTCAGCTACTAAAATGTATTTAAAGCTGCCAGAGTTTTCCTTCTTTCTTTCTGCAACTCAGCATGTGGTAGCAATGCTACTGAAAAGCAGTCATGTGCCCCAAGGAATACGGGGACCCCATTGTGTGGACCATGTCCAAACACAGTGATCCCCAGACCCCTTAGATGGGGCCCTTTCTAAACAGACTCCTGGCAACCAGCTATGTTCTCCGTTAATGCCTTTTCTTTTGCTGGCAGAAAATAATTACAAAGGATGTAGTTACTTCCACATCTGTATAATTAAGATATGGTTGTAATTTAGAAAATCAATTCTTGTCCTTCTCTCTGGGAGCCCCACTCTTGGGCTGTCAGGTTACTTTCTGCATCTCTTCCACCGAGGACCCTCCTCTCACGGTTGAGTAGCACAGAATTAATCCTTTTTTCAGGGATGCTCCACTTAGGAACAAGGACATAGGACAGCGACTGTGAGAGCAACACAGGAAATTCCTGTTGCTTTTATAGAATCAGACTTTGGAGATTTCTAGTCTAGTAGGGGCGAGGGAGGATTTTCTGTTACTGGCTTACAAAAAATTGCAAACATAAATTCATGTTTGTCTTATGATCTAATATTAAACTTTGCTTTGTTCTGCTCGTATTAATAATGCAAGCCTGCTAGAGTTCTCTTTCGGAAACCCCCACCCCCTTAGGAAGAAAAGGCACCTTTCCTATAAACAAGTATTTTGTGACATGTCTTAAGGAAGCCTTTCACACCAGATAGTTTTTTTCCTACTGCATAAACGTTTTATCAGTGAACAAGTGATTCTTTCTTCTGTGTTTATTTAGCCTGAGGCGACAGTGTGAGATACACTGCTAAATAGATTCCAGTCAGATGATCCTGGCTGGGTGTGCTTATAAAAGACATCTGTTTAAGTTTAAAAATAAATAATTAAAACACACACAGACAAAAGATGGTTGCTCCTAGCAAGATTAGAATTAGCCCTCTGTTACACAGTATCTATATTTCTCTCAAAAAATTTATGATTTCCCCCATTTCATTTAAAGGTAAATAGCTAAAGAAAATGATAAAAATGTAATGTTTTTCCTAAATCCCACTGCCAAGTTACACCATTAAGATCTCCTCATGTGGTGACAGGCCTCTTTCCTGTCTCTGGAGAATTGTAAGGTAGCTCTTGGGACTGCTCGGACATTAAGTGAGTCTCCCAAGCAAGGATACTCTGAAAGATGTCATCACTTTCAAATCACTGTTCTGGTAGGTGATGGAGGACTCAAGTCTTGAACTGAGGAATGGGAGGCGACATAGGTAAAGTCATCTCCCGTTTCTTCGGCAAGACGCTCTGCCCAGGTGCCGTGCAGACGCATGGCCTGCGGGGCGGAAGGTGCGGTGCTCCCCTGCGAGCTGCGGTGGCCAGCCGGTCCGGCCAGCGGGCCCTCGGCCACTAGAGCAGAAGGCCAGGCGAGGGGGAAGGCTGTCATTCCCCCCAGTTATTCCTGATTCTACTTTGTAGGAGGCCAGATGGCCCATCTGGTCTTCATCGTGAGACTCTGGGGTTTTCGGTGAGCATCCCTTCTGAATGCAAAGTGGCCTGCAGACTGAAAAATTAGTGCTTCGAAAATTAAAAAGAAAAAGAACACCTCATGCCTCACCTTCATGCTCTCACTAAAGTACTGATGTGTTACTCCATCACTGCTAAGGTTTGGGTGCCCTTATTCCTAAGATGGATCCCGCCTTTCTTCCATCCCATCCTTCTTGGCCTGTCCTGTATGGAGGTAAATCCCAACCTTGCTTCCATGGAGTCTGGGATCAGCATGTTTATGTGTCTGTGTACTAACGCTTTATTTAGTATCATGGTTTATTTATGTTTTTGAATTACTTTTTTCCTTTTCACTAAGACCAAAAAAGAACCACATTTCCAAAGTACCAAAAATCATTGTACTCTTAAAAAGTAATTGTGATAAATCCTTTGTAAGAAAGTTTTTTATAATCTAGATAATCACCTCTAATGATCACTGTGGGTGTGTTATGTTCTTTTTAAGCAAGTCATTATTAGCTTAGACAGCCAGCTGCTTCATGTCCTGATAGCCTTCCCTGAACGCAGGCAGCCAAGGAGGTGTATACCTGACATTTTTCTTTGGTTCATTTTTCCAGGAGATTTTTATTGCACTTACACCACTTCCTGGACAGTGGGCATGAAAGGTTGAGTAGAATATTCTTGGCTCTTCAGGGAAATTACAGAGCTGGGCAGGAAATGTATGTATATATGTATATACACACACATACATGTACACACATGGGTATAAATTTTAGTAAGTACCTTGGAAGAAAAGAATGTGAGCTGTGGAAAAACTAGGGAGGAGACGAGAACTGTTTTCATTGGTGGAATCAAGGAAGGCTTCTTAGAGGAGGAGTCTTGGCTTCAGCTCATGAGGCGTGGGAGGACCGAGTTCTAGGCAGAGGTAATAGTGACATAGTCTAAGACCACATGGCAGGAAACAACTCATTTAGAGGGGGGGGGGGGGAGTGGCAAGGAGGTAGGTAAGATTACTTGGTGNTTTAGGGGGGGGGGGGGGGAGTGGCAAGGAGGTAGGTAAGATTACTTGGTGCATTAAAGGCTTTCTTAAAGGGTCTGCATTTTCCTTTCAGTGAAATGGGAGACAGTCTGGGTTTGCAGCCTGAGCAACAAGATCCAGTTGGCCAGTTCTGGCTACTTAGGACACAGCCAGGATCAGTGGGTAGACATGTGGCTAGGCCAAGGTCTATTTCAGAAATAGATTAGACAGTACTTGGTGCCAAATTGAATGTGGATGTGTTGGGGGAGGGGTGTGTTCAAGGTGATTCCTGGGTTTGTGACTCGGCTTCTTGAAGCTCCATGGTAACGCCAACTGAGATGGGGTAGCTGGCAGGGGCAGTTTAATGACAGAAGAGGAGGAGGAGGTTGTGTTTAGCATGTCCAGTCCCAGCTGCCCATAAGAATGTGCCTGGGATTTAAGGAAGGCAGTTGGGTAGACAGGGGGCTGGAAATTCAAAGGCAGGGGGGTCCACATTTCCCACCAGCACCTGCAGGTTCTATGTCATACACAGTTTCACTGAATCTTAGTGGAGGAAGAAGAATGACCTTCCCTGATTTTATAGTAGAAAAAGTAAAAAGCAGAAGTTTGCTCTGAATGACTAAACCAGGGGTGGGGGGGGTGGGAGGGGGGAGCTGTAAATAGAAACCAGATCACTCACTCCCTGCCTGGTGCTCAGTTCAACTTGATAAAACTAATCTCAAGATCACTATCAGCGGAAATTATTTCCGTAATCTCCTGGGAGTGTGTTTTAACATTTTTATGTTGGCTTAATGGTAATTTCAATTCCACTTTTTTTTTTTTTTCCACTTAAAAAACGAAAAATTTCCAGGCATCTTTGAGAGACTTTGAAATCTCCTTCTTGATGCCCCAAATGCCAGGCCTTGCATGGTCCACCTGTAGGCCAGACTATTTCAAAAGCTGTTTGGAAATTTAGTATCTGTTCTATTTATCAGATATCGCCATTTTTGTTGTTTTACTAGCTCATTCAGAATATACTTTAAAAGGCTAACAAGGTATCATCCCAATGGAAGTTATATATGGCTCAATGTGTTGGTTATAATTTGGTGCTACTAGGGTGCTAATTGTTTGGGGGGTTTGGGGGTACTGGTTATTTTATTAGTCTTTCAGTAGGGACTTACTGTGCACCAAATGTGAGTGGCAGGCGTGGACTGAGGAACTTGGAGTCATGTAGGAGAGCCAGACAAGAAAAGCCACCAGGACAGGTGGCCAGGACGGCCCAGCCATGCCCAGGGTGACAGGGAGTGAGAAGGGACTCTGCAGAAAGGGGTGAGAGGGAGGCCGGGAGGGGCTGCACCACACCAGGATAGGGGCTGGGAGGGCACAGGGCCGACCTGGGAACTCAGCAGGCAGCTTTGCTCCCCTGGAGGGAAGGGTGTGTTTGGGGTGTGGAAGGAGACTGGGGCAGGCAGGGGCTTGTGTTCTCACCCATTCCCACATGTAAAAGCCACAGGCTGGTTCCCATCAACACCACAGGGCAGAGCTGAGCTGGCAACTCTGGCTGACACCCATGGCTGTCGGCAGATCGATGGCGGTTCCTGGAACTACCTCTGCTCCTTCCACACCCGAGGCCCCCTCAGGGCTGCCTAAGGCCACTCTGATCCCTGGGGCATACGATGGGGCTGATGCCAGTTTGCCCTTCCAGAGTTAAAAAGAAAACAAAAACCCAACAGGCATAGAACAGATTTTGTCCACTCACATTTATGGTTGCATCATTCCTCAGGCCGACAGGTGGATGCAACCCACGTGTCCATCAGTGTTTGAATGGACAAACAAAATGTGGTAGATTCTATTATTCAGCCTTAAAAAGGAGGGAAATTCTGATGCAACATGGCCGAACCTTGAAGACACATGCTGAGTTGAAATAAGCCAATCGCCCAAAAAATGACACATGCACGATTCCACTTCTGTGAGTTACTAGAGTAGTCCGAGTCACAGAGAAGGTGCAGTGGTGGTCACCAGGGCCTGGGAGAAGGGGGTGGGAGCTCGAGTTTCATAGGTGCAGATTTGCAGTTTGGAAGTTCTGGAGGTGCATGGTGGTGATGGGGCCTGGCATGTGCGTAATGTCAGCAGAACTGTATACTTCAAAGAGGTTAAAAGGAAGCATTTTGTTATGTGCATTTTACCATTAAAAAAAGTTTAACAGGGGGTCTCCCGCTCGCCGTGACTATGCACGAGTCGCTCTTTTCTTTCTTCTTTTTCTAATAAACCTGTTTGGTTTTTTTTTTTTTTAAAGATTTTATTTATGCACACAAGAGCTGGGGTACAGGCCAGAGGCATGGGGCAGAGGAGGCGGGGCAGGGGATGAGAGGATTCACCAGAGACAGAGTGGGGAGCAGAACAGGCAGATCAACTGAGATACACTGCTGAGGGGAGCAGTGGGCGTGGCAGGAGAGATCTGCTGTGCCATGTGGATCCCCTCCCTGGCTGGAGATCGAACTCACCCTGCAGTGGCTGCAGAAACCCCACAGTGTGGAGCTCAATCTCTTGCGCCACCAGGGAGGCCCCTAAACCTGTTCTTTTAAAACATAAAATAAATAAAGTTTAATAGGGAAAAAATGAAAAGCACGATAATGCAAAACTGTGCCCCAGGCCAGGATGGAGCCTGGTAGAAGAACCCCAGCCACTAGGTCTCCTGTCAGTATTGGCTCTGGCCTGCTTAGAGGCCCCAAGGAGGCACCCTCACTCCACCCCACCCCCACTCGTGGGAGAACAGCCTTGCTGCCCCTCTAGACCCGAGGGCCCCCAGACAGCCATGAGACCTGGGCTCCCCTAGGCGCAGCGGCTGAAGACCTGCTGTGGTGCCTGAACACTGAGTAGGTCACGTCGCATCTTACAAGCCCCTGGTCTGTCAGAGAAAGTTCTTTCTCGTGGCAATGCGGCCTCAGAGTGGCCCAGTCCGAGGTCCCAGACTTCATTTTTTTTTGACCCGTCATACCTCTCCAGTTGTGGTAAACGTTCTTATTTCCTTGGCAAAATAGCTTTCAATTGAAAATAAGCTTTGAAATTGTTTGAAGCTAAAAGAGCAGAAACAGAAAGAGCTTCACTTCCTTTGAAACACACTTCTGGAGAACTCACTGGAATTTGAAAGCACTCTGGGATGAGCCCGTTGCTGGGATAAGTAAGTGCTGAGAGGATGTGAAGTGGTGTGACCTGCTGAGGCGCTCCTGAGACTCCTTTGAAGACCTGTTGGTTCCCCCTAATTGGGCCCAGCAGCCATGTGGGGTCACAGGCGCCTCGGGGTAGGGGGCTCCTGCCTGGGCTTGAGGTGGCCCCAAGCTGGGAGTCAGCCCCGTGGGCGGTGGGGATGTAGTGGCAGCCTTCTCTCCCACCCAGCACCCCGCAAGGATGAATAGTGCTAGTTCCGAGAGAGGAGAGAGTGTCTCCTTTTCAAAGCCCTGCCTCCGGTCGTCTAGCTTGGATCTTGCCTTGCTCCTTATCTGCCACTCCTGGCTTGGTGGCTCTGGGCAAGTTACACCCCCTGTCCAACCTTCAGTTTCCCCAGCTGTAAAATAGACAAAATAATGTCTGTAAAGCCCTTAGCAGAGTGCATGGTACGTAGTGTTCACAAAGTGCAATATAAATGTTTATCCAAGTATCATCTGCTTTTGACCAGATCGGCCATCCTTCTTGAGATTCTTAGATCATCTGAAGGCATATCTGAGCTCCACATCTCTGCCCTGGCCTCTGAAGGCCTGGGCACTCAGGGAGCTTTCTACCTTTTTGCTTGGTGTTGCTGGGTTCCAGGATACACACCCAAGACTTCTCGGGGAGCAGGTTGATGGGCCTTGGGTTGTGATTGTGCCCTTATGCTTTTTATTGGTCTTAAAAGCAGAAGCAAGAATCCTGGGTTTTTATGAACCAGGGGAAATAGGCTCTTGATTATGAGGCATTAAATAATAGTCAATTTAATAGGCACAGTCCAGCATAGTGCACAGTCCCTGCACTTGATAAGCTTGAGTTTGAAAGGACAGTGTCAAAATCTAGGAATGAAACCTCCCTCACTGAGCTGGGAACAAGGACCATTGGAGCAGCTGTTTCTAGTTTTAGAGAAAGAGGTCAAGATCACCTTTCCCATACATGTTGGTGGCAAGAACAAGTTTAGAGATTCATGGGTGGTGGTATGTTCCTAGGGGCTTTGTTAACACGTGGTGTGTGCAGCTGGCCTGTGCGGGGTCTCCTCACTAGCCAGTGATCTCCAAGAACTGTCTCAGTGGATACGCCCAGGAAGCCTTCCCTGAGCCCTGCTGCAAGGACCTGGGCTGTCCTTCCTCCTTGTTCCTGTAACACAGGGACACCTCTGTATGTGCACGCTCTTGTTTTTATAATTCTCTCTTCATGTATCTCCCTACAAGATCGTTCTTTTTTTTTTTTTTTTAATGCATATAAGAGCTGGGGTGCAGGCCAGAGTCCAGGGAGCTGGGCGGATTCCCCAGAGACAGAGTGGGGAGCAGAACAGGCAGATCGACTGAAACACCCTGCTGAGGGGAGCAGTGGGCAAGGCAGGAGAGGTCTGCTGTGCCATGTGGGTCCCCTCCCTGGCCGGAGGCAGGGATCGAACTCCTGCTGCAGTGGCTGCGGTTTGCTTCATAGTGCGTTGCTTAACCCACTGCACCACCAGGGAGGCCCCCCACAGGATTGTTCTAGCACCTTGTTCTGGGTGCTTGATAAGTGACGGAGGGACAATGGAATGCCTGAGCCAGTGGAGGGGACAGTCCATGCATGCGGACCTTCCCCACGGCCTGTATGCTTCTCGTTGGCCCCTTATGTTCACGCTTCCCTCTTTAGGTAAAGGTGTACAAATTCCTTCTGGTTTGCCATTCTCTGTTTTCCTTTGCTAGACCCCCACGTCCTCCTTGCTATCTTTAGGAATCTAGCCAAGTTTCAGAGAGGGCCCTCAACTCTACTCCGGTGCTGTTGATTGTCATCTCCCAGCTTGACCGAAGATTCTTGCCTCCCACCGAACCCTAGCTGCCCAGGCCTGGCCCTGAGAAGCAGAGCAGACTCCCCGGGTCCTCACCGGCGCCTCCCACCGTACAGTCCCTCTCTGGCCCTCTGGTTCCCAAGATCCTACCAGCCTTGCACCCTGCCCAATGGGGCATAGCTCAGAGCCCAGCTTGTATTCCAAGCTCTGGCCTTATGAGTATCTGACCAAAATTTTAAGGTTTTGGAGCTGTGCTTGCTATTTCCATGAGTCACGAGCCACCCAGAACAGGAGCAGAGTCTTTTCTTTATTCTGTGTATCCCCAACATCTAGGATCGTGAATATTTGTGTTTAGGTAGCAATAATAGGGACAACCCACGAAAGTCATCTAAGGGAATTGGATCTGAAAACCTGCCCTGTCGCCCCTGCTACCCTGTTCGCACATCCTTTGCAACATTACAGTGGCTCCTCATTTTTCTTGGGATCCTAGTTTCGCTTTGAAATAAGAGGGAAGACTGGACATATGTACACACACATTTTGCATCTGACTTAGATGGTGCATTGAATCCCTAGGAGGTCCCGGGACCTCAGTGTAAGGCTCTTGCCCTAAAGGATGACACTGTTTTTGTTTTTTAAGATTTATTTATTTATGCATATAAGAGCTGGGGAATAGGCCAGAGTCGTGGGAGGTGAGCAGGTTCACCAGAGACAGAGCAGGGAGCAGAACAGGCAGATCTACTGAACTACACTGCTGAGGGGAGCAGCGGGCGAGGCAGGAGAGGTCTGCTGCACCATGTGGGTCCCCTCCCTGGCTGGGGATCGAACTCGTGCTGCTGTGAGGCAGATGCCTCACAGTGCGGCACTCAACCTGCTGCGCCACCGGGGAGGCCCCCAAGGACGACACTATTGAACATACTGAGGAAATTAAAATGGCACCTGGTTACATTTATTTTGTGAAAATACATGCCTTTCTGAAACACTGGTTGAAACAGTGTATTTCCTCACCATGTGGATTATTAAGAATTTTCCAAAATAACTGCATGGTATCACACCAAAGCCTTGGCTAAAAGGGGCCTTGAGACCTCAGACTGGTGCTTGTCAAAGACTCCGATAAGCTGTTGAATTACATCTAGAATATTCATACGGCTTTAGGCACAGCTATCTTGCTGCAAATTCACGTTGGAAGCCTCTCCTGAATAGCCTGGTAATTAGAACTGTGCTTGCTAATTATGTATACGGTGAGGCAGATGCACTAATAATATATTTTCAAAGGGCTCCAAATGAGCCGTTAAAAAATTAAACTACCTCCTCAGAGGCTGACAGAAGCACTGTGGATGGGTGTATTGTCTCTTTTTGCTCTTGGGTTCTCCCCTAGACATCAGTATCACCCTTTAATAAGAAGGTAATAAATTGCAAGAGTGTCTTACATCAGAGGCTAGGAAAGTGGGAGGCTATGGAGGGTGAAGTCTCAGAGCTCCAAACACTTTGATGTGGTCACTGGATTTTCTGTTGGCCTGATGGAATGGGGGAGGAAGGGGACAACGGCTGTCAGCATGTGTTGGGTGATGCAGAGTGGAGGACATTGGCATCGGGGAGACGAGAAAGAATGAAGCCCCAGGTGAAAGTGATAAGCTGACCTTGCTTTGTTGAATTCTCTCCTGGTGTCACTGAAAGGGTATGTTCAGCCCACCTTACAAAGGAAAATGGGGGCCTCTCTGGTGGCACAGCAGGTTGAGCGCCGCAATGTGAAGCATCCATGGCACAGCAGCGCGAGTTCGATCCCTGGCCAGGGAGGTGACCCCCATGGCGCCGCAGACCTCTCCTGCCTCACTCGCTGCTCCCGTCAGTAGTGTCCTTCAGTCAATCTGCCTGTTCTGCTTCCTACTCTGTCTCTGGTGAACCCTCTCACCTCCTGCAACTCTGGCCCATTCCCCAGCTCTTATATGCATAAATAAATAAATCTTTAAAAAAAAAAGAAAGGAAAATGACAGACTCTGCAGTGAGATTGTTAGCACATTTAAGCTATCAGTCTTCATAGCTCTAGTCAAAGGAAACTGAACAAGATCCATAGCTTTCAAATCATGTTATCTGGAGCTCCAAGGAACTTAGTATGAGTTTTAGGAGTTCCAAAAGCAGTTCTTCATTTCACTAGATATTTTGCCCAAGTATATATATTTTTCTACATTTATAGATTTTGTATATAACATCTAAATATTTTTTCTCTTAATTTTCATTTTTTCCTTACAATGTTTGCTTTCTTTTCTAGGTACAGTCCCCATAGAACTCCCACCACCAATTCACCCGCACACTGTCACCACAGTCCCTTGTGCTCTTCCCATCCCTGCCTTGATCCCAATCCCTCCAATCCCTCCCTCTTCCCTGCAGAAGGTCTCTATAACATGTAAGTATTTTAAGAGCTTTATTGAGATAGGATTCATATACCATCCCCGTAAAGTGTACTAATCAGTGGTATTTAGTGTAGTCCAAAAAATTGTTCCATTTTCAGACTAACTTTAGAACGTTTTCATCACCCTAAAGAGAAACATAGTGGTCGTCACTGGTCAGTCTCCGTGCCCCCCAGCCCCCTCAACCCAGCCCGAGGCAACCACAAATCTGTCATCTGTTTCTATGAATTTCTTCCTTCTGGACGGTTCATAGAATTGGCGCCATAGGTCACGTGGTCTTTCGTGGCTGGATGCTTTCACTCTGTATAATGTTTCCAAGGTTCGTGCATGGTGCGGCATGCATTAGACTTCACTCTTCTTTTGTCTGACTAATACTTCCTTTTACCTAGTCATCTGTTGATGGACACCTGGCTTGATGGACATCTTGGCTATTGTCGATAACGCTGCTCTGAACATTCGCATTCCAGTTTTGTATGAACATACATTTTCATTTCTCTTGGATTTTCACCTAGGCATGGAACTGCTGGTTCCGTGACTTCTAGGTGATTTATAGGTGAAATAGTATGATGTATAGGTGAATATATACTATATATTACACATTTTCTAGTTGTGTATTGTTTTAAAACTGCAGTAAACTATAGACTCACGTGTTCTAAGGCAAAGCCTGTCACAATGGTGACCATCTAGACATAAACTCTGCGCTAATTAATTCATGCTGCACAGGAAGTTGATTTTGAGCAACTAAGCTTTACCTACTTAATTACATCAGACCCTGAGATGTTTAAAAGTGGTTACCATAGGCACCTACTTATCTCTGTCAGTTGGGATTACCTCCATGCTGTACAATCAAGACCAAGGAAACTAATTAGATGCTGTCATTGACCTTGGACTAGAGATGTCATCCGTGATGCCTAGTTTCAGATGTGTTTGCACATCAAAATAGCTTCTCTGATTTAACAGTGATTGAGTTATAAATGCTCTACACCAAACTTATGAAACTTGTAAGTACTCTGATCTGTTTTATATTTGGGGGTTTGCTATAAAATTTCGTTGGAAAAGGATGCATTCTACTGCTCAAAAGAAGTTTGCACATCATGATGTAGATGGTACTTTGGGGTGTGGTTTTGGTTTCATATTTGAGTTTGGAGACAGTCCTGACTTCTTCTGGCTCAGGGTCTCAGAAGAGCACCTCAGAGAAGCATTAACCCGACTCCCTGGGGCTGTCAGGGTCCACTCTTGTCCCTTGTGAGCCAGATGTTCCCGTAGCCTGTATGTGTAGATGTTTATGCTGTGTTTAAGGATATGTAATAAGAGGCAATGTGCTAGTCTCTGGGGGTATTTCAGAGAAGGGAAGACACAGTTGTCTGTCTTCAAGGTACTTGTAAAATAATAAAATCAGTCCCCAGATAGGACTATTTCCACATTTGGTAAATATACCAGAGGTTGTAGGAATTCAGAAAATGCCAGGGGATATCTTCGCAGAACAGATGCACCATACTGTACCTTGGGTGAGAGGTCGGGTTTGGGCGGGTAGAGAGCAGGTGAAGCAGAGTCTGAGGTTTCTTTTGAACTAAGATTTGGTCTCTCTTGGAGGCTCCTTCCGCCCCCTCTGAGAACAGCAGTTCAGCTGCTCCCAATCCCCACTCAGCTTTCAATAAGAAAATGAGTACTGGTGGCCAAGAAGAAACAAAGCATTTTTTTTTTTAAAAGGCTTCCAGAAAGGAATGAGACAAACTGGGCCCTTTGGTAGGAAATGGGATACAGTTGCTTGAAACTGGATAGACAAGGAATCATCAGTCTTTGTTTCCATAAATTGCCGTCCAAGCATGGGCCACGGTTAACGTGAAAAACTAGAAATAAAGATTGATGAAAATCCACCAATCCTGAATTTGCTATGAATTATGGAATGCTGTTTCTGAGCTGTCAAAATTCATTTACCAAAGGCTCTTTGGAACAGAGAAAGGTCAAGCTGGAAACCAAGGGGGAAACTCAGGGGAGCGATTATGCTGGAAGGTGGCTTCTTAAAGGTCCCAGTAAATGCCGACTTGGAAGTTAGCAGCCCTGCATGACTCCCTGCTGGATCCAATTAAATTAGCTACCGTTGACATCTCAGCTCTTCGGGACATGGGGCGGGAGAGAAGTTCACCTCCAGACAGAGCTCAACTTTCTCCTATCTCCAGTTTCATGCTGCACACCCGCTAGTGCTAGGCACAGAAAGTCCCTCATTTTGCCTGCTAATGGAAAATAAACGTCTGTCTGACTTAAAAAAAAATCTCAACACAGACATTCTTGCGAAGCACCAGTAAGTCCCAGTGATTGGGAAAGGAGGTGAGGGCACCCCGTATTCAGCCTGGTGCTGGGGTGAGAAGCTCCTCCTGAGTACAGAGAGGCCCCAGGATACAGCGGGGCCCTGACTCTGCTTTAGTGAATTCCTCACATGAGCCTGGCTCAGGGAATCCCTTTCACAGAGAACACCTGGTGGACACCCTGTTCTGTTCCTGCGAGGTGCCCTGGCGGAAGCAGGCACAGGGCAGGTTTGCTGTCCATTCAGGCAGACAGAAGGGAAAGTCCTGGAGCCCTTGATAGATTGTACAGGCCCTTAATGCTCCCTCAGGGAGCAGGTACACAGGCGCACCAGGCAGGGAGGCTGGAATGCAAGGAGGTGGCACAGGCCGGCAGTGGGGCTGGAGGGTGTTGGCTGGTGGTGGGGTCGGGGGAGGCTCAGGAGGCCACTGGGTCCCGAGCTCCAGCCCACCACAAATATGCGTGCTTTCTTGCTGGCCTCAGGCAGAACTCTCCCTGGTGGTCTCACCTCTGAGCTGTCTCCAGGCACGCCCAGTGCTCTCTGGGCCCAGGTGGCCATAATCATAGGCGAGTGTGTCCCGTGCTCACGCCCCTCGGCCCTGACACCCACGCCAGCAGCAGGAGAGCATAAAAAAGCCTGATAACTTCAGTTACCCTGAAGATGTGTAGAAGAATGCCATCGCGGGCTCACCCCGTGAGCCTCCCCTGCTAGCCTGGTTGCTGCTTTTTGGGATGTGGGCACCCCTCGTTCCAGTCAAACCTGCCTCTTCCTTGAGCTCCCACCTGCTCTCCCCTGCCTTCTCCCGCATGCTTCCACATGGCAGTCCTCCTTAAACAGTGGGGGCCAGGTGCTGGGTTCCCAGCCACCTTCCCCGTGTGGCTCAGGGAAGCCTCTCACAGAGAACACTTGGATTCCATTTCTTAAATCCGAAGTCCACACAGAACATACATGGGTTGGCCCCAAATCCCCTTGGGCTGGTTATATTCAATCAACAGATTCCTTTTCTCTCCAGAATCACAAGAGAATAGCTTTCCATCACTAGTGTCTCTTTTCCATGCTCCCACTGTCCCACTCACCCTCCCAACCCTCGCCCCAGAGGGTATCCGGTATGTTTAATAGCAAGGAAGGATGGCAATACCATTTTATCATCAGCTGCACAAAACCCCAAACCTTTTTGGGTTCTGGTTTTTTGTCCCCAAGCATATACCCACTTGTAGTTTGGCTTTTCTCTACACGTGCTCAACTTGCTCATCACCTCGGTCAAGCCCTTCCCTCTGGAATGAGAGAATTAGAACTCACGGTCACTCAGCCCACAGCCTTGGGCCACCCCCTTAAATTCTTGAGACCCCAAAAATGTCCCAGGAGGCTGGGCAGCTGCCTTCAGGATGGCCAGGTGTGGCGTGTCTGCTGCCGTCCTTTTGAGTTCCCTGTCTGGTGTCTTTGTCAGAGGAGTTTGAACTTGTTCCTGGAAGGAATCACCGTGGAGCCTCAGGCTGGGAATGGCATGCTGGAAAGGGCACTTATTAAGACCAGCGGGGAGGCGTCGGCTGCATGAGTGGGGGGAGGCTGAAGAGTGAATTCCCTGGCCGGTTACTAAATCCTGTTAACAGCCTGTCTCTGGACTGTCCTCAACACCGAGATGACCTCACACCTTTGGTTTTACAGGATTTGGCTGGTTGGACAAGAACCTTGAAAGTAAACTCAGCAAGCCAAGTGCCTTTGTATTCTCTGGAAACACTTAGTGCTGCTTTTTTGACCCATATATAAAAATGTAGAAACATCTTATTTGAACAAGGTGATTGGCAACCGTTAGTGTATTGATTTTAATTTGATTTTCGTCTACTTCAACTGTGGGAAACTTTAAAACGTAGCCAGAGTCAAAATCAGCTTTCCAGCATTTGTCTGTTTTTTGAGCTAAGCATTCCTCCTTCAAGAGATCCCTGTTTTCCTTTATAGAGAAGGCACCCTATCCCTGTGGGAGCTGAGACACTTCCATCCAGTTCTGGTTATGTCTGTGGCTCATGGCGCATGACTGGTGAGGGGACAGAAGGTTTTCCTTACATAAGCAAGCCGGCTGTGTGTCCTTTGCTTGGAGGCATCTCAGGGGCTGAAGGTCCAGACCCAAGACTCTGGGGGTCCCCCCAGTTTGGCGATATGACCCAGCCACTCTGCCTTTGCAATGTCAGATCCCATGACTCCTTGCTTCTCTTCCAAGGTTTAACAAGCAGCCATTGGCAGGCAAGCAAGTGAAGATCATGCTTAATTTCATCATCACCTTTGCTGCTGGACAAAGCTGTAGATTTGGGGAAACCACAGCTAAGCACGAATTTTGTGACTGCTGCCTCAGGCTGAAGTCAAAGAAAGCCCTTTTGTTTTAAGACTATGCAGCTTCTATTAAGAGGTGACAGCTGACTTTTCTTTCTTCATCTGTGAACACGTGTATTAGTGCAAAACAATTGACTTTTTCACTGAGCACATTGATTGAGCTTCCGCTGAGGCTGCATCTGCATCTTGACCAAATCATGAACAATATTGTCACATTTAATGGTTGAATCTGGGAGGCAAGCTAATGGTGCTGTGGCCTCCACAGATTAAAACTGTTAGAGGATTAAAATAACTCAGGTTACAGGTGCATTGTGCTTTTAAAGTGCCTATCACCTATGTTTGAAAACCAGCATTTTCACAAAAGATAAATACATGAAAGCATAAGTCTTAGCTATCTAGAGGTTCTTCTTTTTAGGGCTCCTTTAAGTAGTAGGGCTTATGGTACATCAGTGTAAAGTTACAGATTAGCATCCTATTCTTTAGAGCACCATTTTTTGCATGAGCTGAAGACTTTCCAGAACAAAATATTATGTCTGCAGTGTGGGCATACAAGAAGCAGAACAGGATCTTGTGACATTTCACAAAGGGATTTTCTGATAGCCAACAAGGCCACCAGCTCTACTTTCTAAGCGAGTGACCCCCCAAGGCTTTTCTTGATGGGTTTTGATAGGGGCCCGTTGGAAACTTGACAGCGCTAAGCCAGAATAGTAGGTTAAGAAATGAAGGCGGGGACTGTCTGCCGTCCAGCTCCGACTGCTTGCCCAAAGCCTCGCACCAGCTTCTTCTGTGTCAGTGAGTTGCGTTCTGAACTGACCCCAGGACCATTTTACCCCGATAGTGGTCCAGCCCGCAGGAGGGTCTCAGCCATCGCTCCCTCGCTGATGGGCCTACAGGCATTGGGACCAGACCCGAGTGTAAATTTGTAGCCTTCCATGTTACTGAGGGTCCTTGGCGCCCCGTCTCTAAGTGGCATTGCTAGCAGCAAGGCAGAGTCTGTCGAGTGAGTGCCTCGAGCCAGGAGTTGTGCAGAGATCAGGGTGCTCAGCCCCGGAGCCCACTTCCCAGTCGGGCAGAGGGCTCCAGATGCTCTGCTGTCTGAGCGCCCGCTCACAGGTGCCCCCTCCCTGCACACATGTGAGCAGTAGCTGTCCTCGGGTGACCCGTCCTACAGCCATATATATATATATATATATATATATATATATATATATATGCTGATCACTAGATGTGGAACTTTGAAAGGACCCGCAGTTTCTACTTTACACAGTTCCTGATTGGAATTGACAGTGAGATGTGTAACTTCTATAGTCGTGAAAGCAGGAAGCGTTCCACCTGGAAAAACACATTGAATAAGCTCAGACAGAAGAGGCCCATCCTAAACAGATGAGGACCCTCACCAGGGGACTGCTGAGCTGTGTCCGGGGGTGCTGTCCCTTGTCCCCACCGGCCCTACTTACTGGATGAGAATCTTCTGCCTCTTCCTACTTCTTCTTGTCGTGGGGCACTGGGGAACTTTCTGAGCATGATTTCTGGGCTTCTGCTACTCAGACTGGTCTACGGCCATACCACCCTGAACGCGCCCGATCTTGTCAGGTACTCAGACTGGGTGCCGTGCACAGAGCAGAAAGGACCCTCTCGTACTGTGCATGGCTGGGCACTGAGCGGAAGAGCAGGTGTCCTCTGGAAAAGCCCGTGCACCTGCCTGACGTGGGAGCGCATCAGTTTATGCAGCCACCTTGATGGATGCCTGCTGTCTGCCAAGCTTGCGCTGCCCTAGGAAGCTCGGCAGCTCTAAGCCGAACTAGGAGGCTAAGAAATGAAGGAAAGCAAGGACTGCCCTCCCCCCCCCACACACACACCCAAGCACCTCACTCTCTAGTGTGATGCTTTGTGGAAGCAAGATGGTCAGCAGGACACAGACTTCAGTAACAGAACAAAGTGCAAGTGTGAGGCTGCCGTGTGACACTGTGAATAAGTTGTTTTTATGCCTGGGTTATATGTTTCCTCGGTCATTATTGCTGTCTGGACGAGCCTGAAGTAATCATGACCTCAGCAGGCCATCGCCTATGTAATTGAGGTAGCCACGATGCCCCCTCCCTGCACACGTGTGAGCAGTAGCTGTCCTAGGGTGACCCGTCCTACAGCCAGAAACCCTCCTTACCTGGGCGAACCAGAGCCTCGGGAAATTCCCTTTCTGTGAGTGTAATGATCAGTGGCCAGATGTTGTGTCCCTTTTTGCTCTCAACGTTTTATTTTGCTCCCAGCAAAAACCAGAAGTCGTCCTCCACTCATGTGGCTCTGCACGTAGGTACGCGCATACCTCATGTACTGGTAGGTGTTTACCCTTGAAAATCTGTGAGCCTTCAGGCTCAGTCCTCCAGGCTGAATATCCCCTCCCCTTTAGGCCTGCACTTGACTGGACCTCATTCAAGGATAAAGGAGGCAACTTTATATTTGGGGGTCGGTTATAACGCTGTCCATCCACTTGCTCATGTAGGTAAGTTACTGGAATGTTAGGAGCAGATCCTTACTCAGGTTTGACTTGGGAAGGCGACAGCCTGGCTCAGGGAGACTCATCCCCTGTGCTCATCAGAATCTCTGGGAATTTTTAAAAGCACCTCACCCAGCCATGCTCAGACCAGTAAGTCAGACTCTGGAGGGGAGCCTAGGCGTCAGCAATTTTTAATGTTCCCATGATGCTCCAGGGTGTGGTCTGGTGAAGCACATCGGCTGAGCCTAACTTCCTAGTTGACACCGATGTCAAGGCCAGGGGTCACATACCGGTCTCCCTCTCAGGCCAGAGCTGTCCCCTGTAGTGCCCCGTCTCTCATGCTGGCCCTTGGGCTGTCCTAGGTCACCACACAAGATGACCTTGCACAGCTCACCCAACTAGACCCCAGGTGACCCTGTGCTGCCTCATGGGCCAGCAGAGATGGCAGTGAGCCCGGAGTGCGACAGTGAGGCCCTTTGGCATTTGCCCCTTCTCTCTGCCCACATCAGCTCTGTCCCCGAAGCATCTGTTACCAGACTGAGAGATAATTTTCTTCCAGAAAAACTAGTGGTGTTATCAGCACAGCACCGCCTTGCCCCTCACCCTCCTGGGGTCCCCAGCGTCGTTGCCAGCAGGAGCCCTGGCAGGATGGCTGGGCGCTGCTGACCTGCTTCTCCTGGTTAGTTAGTGTGGCTGGTCACTGCTTCTGCCCTGAAAAAGGAGCTGGGGACACTCTTGTGCCTAAAAGACACTTGGGAAATTCTAGGTCCTGCCTTGTCTGGTCCTTTCACCCCTGTACATGCTTGTCTGTGTGGTGTTTTCTCTCTTTAACCAGTGACCTTTTCTGAAGCTTTCTGTGCAGGTGAGTTAGTTAGAACCACCACGGTGAGCAGCCCCGGGTCCCAGGAGCGCACGGTGATGTGCCGTTAGTCCCAGTGATAGCAGATTAATTTGGCCCACGGAGATGTCTTCTCATAGATTAGCATGCTCTTCCCCAGAGTGCAGCATTGGGTGGCCGTTCTAAAATGAGCCCGGTGCTTTAGAGAGACTGACTTAGCACAGGGCTGAGTGTGACGTGTTCGTGGCCAGCATGGAAGGGCCCACACTGTAATGGCAGACAAGACCAGGAACCCTGAGGCCGCAGGACCAGCACACCGTACTTTTATTTTCAGCTCTGCCGTGCTCTTCCTGCAGGTCTTCTTGGTTTATAGGTAGAGTGCTCTTTCGGTCCACGGCTGTTTCCTTTGTCAGTTATTAAAGACCGTGCTGGTTAATTGTGTCGACGAGTCTGCATGGTCATGGGTGTAGTTGATCTGCAGAGTTAGCGTGGCTGGTGAGGCCGGTAGGCCACCTGCCCGTAGCCTTCTCTTAAATCTGCGAGGCTGAAAGGCAGGGTGGGGATTGCACACATACCTTCAAAGGCTCTGGCCGAATGCAGGAGGCAGCGTCAGCACCCTGGGTTAGTGACACCAGTTCATGGGCCGTGCACCTTTATATGGAAGTATATATTCTAAGTGGTATATATTCTAAGTATATATTCTATATTCCTACATTGCTATGTAGGAAGGGCCAGCGTCAAATCTTGTTTCACGGCGCTTACAACAGTTTCTTTGTAGTGATGGGTCTGTATCTAAGGGAGCAATGCTTGTTCTGTTGGTGAAGAAGGGAAGTGCAGGCACTGAATGTAAAGCAACAGGTGGGCATTAGATTTGAGATTTGTTTCCCTTTAAGGAATTCAGACCCTAGATGCCTGCTCTGTGTGTGTGTGTGTGTGTGTGTGTGTGTGAGAGAGAGAGAGAGAGAGAGAGAGAGAGAGAGAGAGAGAGAGAATGAGAATGAATATCTATATCTGTTCAACTCATGAGCTGGTTTTTTGTTTTTAAGATGCAAATCCTTGCATAGAAAGATATATTCTGTTGTGGTTATTTTCCTAAAAAGCACAACTCTTTTTTTTAAAGATTTTATTTATTCATGCATACAACAGCTGGGGTACAGGCCAGAGGCACAGGAGGTGAGAGGACTCACCAGAGACAGAGTGGGGAGCAGAACAGGCAGACTGACTGAAACACACTGCTGAGGGGAGCAACAGGCGAGACAGGAGAGATCTGCTGTGCCATGTGGGTCCCCTCCCTGGTCAGGGATCGAACTCCCATAGCAGTGGCAGCAGAAACCCCACCGTGCAGCACTCAACCAGGGAGGCCCAAAGCAGGTCTCTTCCAGCTTCGAAACAGCTCAATGCAGCTCTTTGATGGAACTGTCAGCTTGTGTGCTTCTCTAAATGGGCCCATTTTCCTGGGTGTGCACCCTGGTTTAAGTTGCACAGAAGCCTGTGGCACCCCTGCCAGCAGGGCCCTGGTGTGTTCACCATGGGAGTCACTTGGCCCTTTCAGCTGGAGCCCTGGCTGGCTGAATTTAAGGAGGGGGAGGTAGCCCCAAACACTGAGGGAGCTTGGGGGGTTGCTAATGAAGTCTTCGGTCGTTCCTTGGATTCCCTCTTGAGGAGTCAAGCCTGGCCCATGCTCGTGCTGGTTCCCAACAGGCCAGGCTTGCAGCTCCAGGAGGTTGACCCTGGTCTCTGCTGGGGCCTTGCCTGTGGCTTTCTGTCTAAGGAGCTGTCCGCAGAGCTTCCTGGCGGATCTGAGTTAGGGTCGTTGAAGCAGGGGCGTCCTTGAAGCAGCACCGTTGCTTCAGTCTGGTTGCAGATTAAGCAGAACATTAAATGCTGAACTGCTGTTCTGCAGAATTTGCGGAGCTTTCCAGGATCTAAAATGCATACATTTATTTCAGCCTGCCGAGTTATCGCTAATGACGATTTAGTATGCATACTTAAATTAATATTTCCCTTTTGATTTTAGAATTCAGAACATTATGCAGAAGTTAACAAAGTAAATATTTTGTTAATTATGACCTTCCTGACTATGGCGGAGACACTGGCATTAGTGAGAGCTGCGTGGAGGCCTGGGAGGGGCTGCTGATTTTATAGATGCGCATCTGCAAATGTGACGTGCAGAGTTAGTTACACTCAGAAGGGGGAGTAGTGTGGAAGGAACCCCTGTCTTGGGTGGGCTCATGCTCAAGACATTTTGGGGCGACCCTGCCACTGACTAGAATTGGAGGAACCAGAGCCAGTATTAGCATGCAGCCAAGGGGTACCCTGATGCCCAAAGTTTGCATACTCTAAAGGCATCCAGCCATTGAGTGCACAAAGGCAAAGCATACTCTGTGTGAAAGAACTTCAATAGAATTATGGTGCATGGAGAAGAAAGATTATTAGTGTCCCAGTAAACACTCCAAATTACCCATCCCCTGTGGGGTAAATGTCCAGCCAAACAGGGTTGACCCAAAGCAAGCATGCCAAGGCATCAAAGGTTGCCACACGTGTAAGGAACCTTCTGACAGGAAACCATAGGAAAGCTGTTCTGAAATAGGTCCCAGAGAGCTGGTACAAAAAGAGATACTGTTTTAAGATAAGGCCGCCACTGTCAGCCTCACCCACAGGTCTCTACGTGTCTCTCCTCCACGTGTCTCCTTCCATGTCTCCTTCCCAGCAGTACCAGGGTTCAGTGCAGGCTGCAGCAACCAGGACTCTTCCTTTCTCCTTTCCTGGAATCCACCTGCCCTTCATGTCATACAGATTCACCTGGGGCTCAGCTCCTGCCATCATTGAGTGGGGAATATTGTAGCCCCAACCCCACCCCTTTCGTGGAGTGAGCTCTGTACCAGCAGGCCAGCCAGCCTGGCTCTGGTCAGTTAAGCAAGGGTGTGATCAGGTCAGGGAGCAGCCCCAGTCGGAAACTGGAGTGCCATCAAAACCCAGTAGCTACTGGCCATTAACTGCATTGGCCAAGGACTTCATGTGTCTTCCCTTTTCTTTGTTGCCCTTATTTTCCCATTTCCTAGGTGAGAAATTGAGGCTCGTGCATTAAGGAGTGTTCTAAGGCCCCCAAAACTTCCAGATTCCAGAATTGCAAATCCAAGTCTGTCCACCCCAGCACGCATGCTCCTTGTGGAATTGCATCTTCCTTTGGAAGGGGGACATGGGAGCCCAGGGCACTCTCACTGGTGGGGTGTGGCTAACTGGGTGTCTGCCTGGTTCCTGCCTGGGATACAGACCAGCCAGACACATGTCAGCTCAGGGCCCCACTCCAAAGCCACAGCTGCAGGGCACTATCACAGGGATCCTGGTGAGCAGCACCCCGACTTAAGGACTGCACAGGGAAGTCCTATTTACTGATGAATTACCCTCCTGTAAAACCAGTTCCCTGCTGTACAGCCACCACGCAGAGGGCAGATTCTCTATTGATTCAGACGGGTAAAGGAGAGTCCCGCAGGCTGGCAAGGCAGGGAGGCAGGGAGACTGGCAGGCCTCGCAGCCCCCTGGGAATCTTTACTCTTTCTTCTTTGGGCTCTACCTGGCATCGTCTCATGGTCTCTTTCTCACGTAGCCATTCTGCTGCCCACCATCCTCTGTGACGCTGCCCTCATAGCCCAGCCTGCAGGCTCAGGTGCATGCCCTCACCGTACACTCCAGGTGTCCATAATCAGGCATGTGCACCCTGGCCCATGCTCCCAAGTGCCTACTGCCTTCTAGGCCACAGGTGACAGCCACAGAGGTCAGCGGCACAAAAGCCTGACTATCACTTACCCTACACCCACCACCCCAGGCCCTTTGCACTGCTCTCCGCTAAGACTGGTTGTCTCCCTACAACCACTGCCTCAGGGAGACTGTTGGAAATCTGGCAGTTATGGAAATGGAAATTCATTTAAGTTAGTTGCAGAGTGAGAAGTTGTAGCGGCAGGAAGGTGGCACTGGAGCAAGGTTCGGGATGGTTCTGGGCAGACAGGTCAAGGAAAGGGAGTCTTGGAGCCCTCGGTGGCTTTTATGCTTTATTTAGTAGAGGTGGCCAGGTACATGGCAGGCATGGGCGCCAGGGGTCTGGGAGGCTGGCAGGCTTCCCAGCCCCTGGTGCATCTCACCCTCTCGGCTGCTTTCCTCTCTCTCTGCTGCTGCTACTCGCTGGTGCTCATCAGTGCTGTCAGTCCTGTTGGTTCTATCGGTCGGTCCTCGCAGTTCTGTCTGTTGGTCCTTGCAGTTCTGGCGTCCTCGTGACGCCGCCCATTTATGCCCGTGTCCAACACAGGTGCGCCCACTTGCACATGCCCACCCTGGAATGCTCACAGCACCACAGGTGTCCATCATCACAGTGGTGGGAGGGTGGAAAGACCTGACTTCTCTAACCCTACAGAAGTAGATCTTGAAAAGGTCCAGCATGCCATGGAGATACTGAAGGGGATGTTGGAGAACTCACAGGAGCTGAGAGAATGAGAAGTTTTCAGTTGGAGAGAAAAGGAGGGTATGAGATTCAAATCCTTAACCCTTCCAAAGCACTTGAATATTAGAAGATTAAGAGAAGTGCTTAGAAAATGGACAAACCCTTGGATAGTTTGCAAAAAGGATCTTTCCGATTATCTTATGAAAACATAATCCAAAAAAAGTTTTTAATAATACAAATAAAATTTGAAGCAAGAGGACTCAGTAGCTGCTAAGAAAGATACAGACAAAAGAAAATACTTGTTTCATTTTCTGTTCTTTAGAACAAGATGATAATTGCGTTTTTAAAAATTCATTTTAAAATTTATCTTTTAACTGAAGTGCTGTTGTTTTACATCCTTGTTGATATTTTGACACTGTAGGCTTTCCCCTCTCAGCTGTGGTCACTGGGGCTCTCTCCCCACCATAATATCCATAGCCCCCCACCAGAATCCAGTGTGCGCTCCACCCCCCCATAAATGCATATTCTTAAGTTAAATTTTGTCAAATGTAATACCAAATAGACTACCTTTCTTTTTTTTTTTTAAAGATTTATTTATTTATGCATACAAGCACTGGGGTACAGGCCAGAGGCATGGGGGTGGTGAGAGAATCCACCAGACAGAGCAGGATGCAGAACAGGCAGATCGACAGAAACACACTGCTGAGGGGAGCAGCAGGCGAGGCAGGAGAGGTCTGCTGCGCCATGTGGGTCCCCTCCCTGGCCAGCGGCAGGGGTTGAACTCGTGCTGCAGTAGCTGTGGTTTGCTTCATAGTGCATTGCTTAACCCGCTGCGCCACCGGGGCGGGCCCTAGACTACCTTTCTAACTTTTGTTCCTTTTTTTTTTCCAAATAAAAACCTAATCAGGTTTTTTTCTCTACTCCCCTACCCCCCACCTCCAACCTCCCACTCCCTCCCACCCCCCCAACCCCCATCTCAACCCTGCCAAATCATTTACTAAGAACTGATGGTGCTTAATAAGTGGATTTTCTGTAAAGTTTTCACCACCTGACTCCTGAACTGAGAATATCTTTCAGTTAACCCAAGGGCCTGTTCTCATTTAGTTGGCAGAAGAAACTAGATAGATTTGGGGAAGTTTTAGCAGGTGGTTGCTGTAGAGGCACGAAAGAGTTAATGTCTTGATATTTCTTCTTGCTGGTATCTGGAAAACTCTCCCAGAGGAATCAATTGCTTCTTGTTTCTGGTTTCTCTTGACATCATCATCATCCAGAGACTGTAACTTTTTTATTGCATCCTGATGATTTTGAGACTTTATTTAATGGTTTTAAAATTTAATAGTTATCAGCTCACCAGCGTCAGACCTCTGATATTTGAATACTTCACAGTATCATTTAATGCCACAGAAGCAAAGCTCACAGAGCCCGAGTTGTACAAAAGGCACCTTGTCTTGTTTCATCCTTGGGGGCATCTGCGGCATAAAAAGGACCAGTCACTTCCCTGATCACCACAAAACTGCCCTGTTACCCAGGGAGGATCTCAAGACTCAGCAAGGCAGGAGGGGCCTGGCACGCTGGGCCGTAGGCTGAGCCCATGGCAACCTCATACAGACATCATTTATTCCATTTCTTCTCATGGGCTTTTTGTTTTTTAGAACAGTTGTAGATGTCCAGAAGTCCCTGATGCACTTTACAATGTAGTGTCAACGCCTTGATTTTTTCTTTTTCCTTTCTGCAGGCGCCGCCTCATCTCTCAGAGATCGTCCTTGGAGACCCTGGAAGATATTGAGGAGAACGCCCCTCTGCGGAGGTGAGTGTTCAGTGTTGGTTTTGTTAATGCTAACAGGCTGCAGTGCAAGACGCCTCAGTTGCTTGCTTGCTTTTTAAGTTACTCTCCAACAGAATTCAACTTTTAAAATGACCACATGATCCCCAGACTCATAGTTTGGAAAAGCAAACCTGAGGGCCATTAGAACTAGAAAACTATTAAATCCCATTTAAATTTTGGAATAGCCCAGTTTGCATAAGAATTGGAGCATTTTCCCCTCATGGTTTCCATTTCATTTTGCAAACTGCTGCTTTGATAGAGAAGGAGCTCAACAACATCCTTTCTTCAGGGTGCTCATGTACTAGCCACAGTCTCGGATGTATAAGGAGGTGTCCATACCCCTCCACAGCTAATTGGGAAAACTTGCGGAGAACTTCAGTGAGTGCTCTCTTTGGCTGCCTTGGTTTCTCCCTCAGATTTAGAAAAGTGGTTGGGAGTCATCTTTTTGGGGGTAACAATAATTTCTGAGCCTTGACCAGCAATGTTCTTGCTAATCCTGCACTGCTTCATCTGGCACCCCTTTAGTCACCCCCAGCCAGGTTGGCTAGCACAGGGGCACCTCCCTGGGAAGGAGATGAGGCAAATTGCACAATGTGGCTTCACAGGGAATGCACAGCTGGCGCAGAGACCTATGGGAGGAATCCCACTGGCCAGACCTGCTCCTCTGGAACCACATATGCTCTCCTGGTGCCCTGGCCACCAGCCAGGACTGACAGGCCCCGGGCTCCTCTCTCCAAGCCAGGGCGGGTGCTGCTGATGAGAGGCCCCTGCCCTACCTGGAGCTTCAATGCCCAGGTTACAGGTCTTGTCCATAGGCCACCTGGATGAAGACGGGCACACAGACAGGCCTGGGAAATGGAGGAAAGTCTCGTGTGACCTTGACTGATGAAATGCCAAAGAGACAGTCAGGTCTGGACAGTCAGATTTCTGCATCTGATGTCTTTTTGAAAATGTATGCCGTCTCTGGGGCCATCCTGAGATGAGTGGCTGGTCGCTGCGTGACAGGTATGGTCTGGTTGCAGGGCTTCTAGTGGTCACTATTAAATGTGAGGAGAGGACAGTTTCCTGGAAGGAGACTTACCCAAAACTGCATTAAGTCAAATTAGGGAGCTGGCGGTGGTCCAAAGTAATCAGTGAGCGTGGAAAAGAAACGGGCTTTCGCATTTGAGCAGGTAAGGTCACCCCTGCCACACAGAGCACTGAACAGAGCTGCAGAGCCACTGGGGTGTCCACAGGCTGCACAAGCCACGGCCCTTTGAGCAGCCTAGTAGCTGAGCCGGGAACCAGGTGAAAAAACTTACAGATTAAAAATACTACTTTTGGGCCTCCCTGGTGGCGCAGTGGGTTAAGCAACACACTATGAAGCAAACCGCAGCCACCGCAGCATGAGTTCGATCCCTGCTGCCGGCCAGGGAGG
>JAGFMF010011668.1:18528706-18571292 GCA_019455555.1 Galemys pyrenaicus | reverse complement strand
GCAGCAGACCTCTCCTGCCTCGCCCACTGCTCCCCTCAGCAGTGTGTTTCAGTGGATCTGCCTGTTCTGCTCCCCACTCTGTCTCTGGTGAATCCTCTCTCCCCCACACCTCTGGCCTGTATCCCAGCTCTTGTACGCGTAAATAAATAAAATCTTTTAAAAAATTTTTTTATCCAACTCTGCTTACAGAATACTGTACTGAATGTCCAACAAATCTTGTGTAAATTTGAAAAAGTCAGAATCCAAGGGGCTTTGAGCAGTTTAAGATGTTTTTATTTTCTCAAGTGGACTTTCTAAAAATTTCAAAATAGTGCTGTTATTTGTTTTGGAGCTTTTCAGAAGGGATGTTAGGTTAGGAGTCAGGGGACCTGGGTTCTTGGTGTGATTCTTCTTCTAATTGGTTGGGTAGCCTTGGAAATGCACTAGTTTCTCTGGGGCCTCAGTTTTCTCATCTGCAAAATGGGAGGGGCAGATAAGGTTGATCCCTGAGGTCCTTTCCAGCTCCCCAATTCTGTGAAATGACTGTACCAGTAATGACACTGAAGTGTTTTTGGGAAGTGAGGGGGTGGAAGGCTATTAGCCCAACTTGCTTTAAACTCCGCACATTGAACAGATGGTTCCAAGGCATCTATTAAAAACCTTTTGCATAATTAAGTGTATCCTGTAATCAGTGCTAACAAGAAACAGCTAATCTTTCATTAAATTAGTTTTTAATTTAATTCTATCCTAACTTAATTTTGCATCATTTAAAATGTGTGTTTTTAAATGAATGTTTACACGTGAATGCAGGCAGTTTTGAAATTAATTCGTTCTTTGCTTAACCTGCCACAGCCTGCGTGTTCAGTCTTCCAGTTTCCTTGGCAATTGTTGCTAACGCCACAATTCTCCTAAAGTGCTTCTGCGATTCCCTGGGGGTTAGTTGAATGCTTAAAAACATACGTGACAACAAACAGATGCAGAATGAAGGGCTAGATCACCAGCTCTGCCATCAAGAGTTGGGTGCTGATATTAAAATAAAGATCTTTTGTCAAGTTGTCCTCTAAAGTCTTGTGTACATCACAGTTCAATTCTTAGCCGCCAGAGCTCTGAGAATTGAGCATTTTCAACAAGAGGCCTAGGCTGAGAGGTTTTCCTCTTGCTGGGTGGAAACAAGCCCCTACAAATGAGTTAGAACATCTTTTAAAAATCCAGAAAATACACCTCCCTGGTGGTTCAAGGCATTGAGTGCCTCACTGTAGGGCTTCCTCAGCCACTGCAGCGCGAGTTCCATCCCCAGCCAGGGAGCGGACCCACATGGCAAGGCAGTGGCTCCCCCGCTGCTCCCCTCAGCAGTGTGTTTCAGTGGATCTGCCTGTTCTGCTTCCCACTCTGTCTCTGGTGAATCCTCTCACCCCCACACCTCTGGTCTGTAACTCAGCTCTTGTGTGCATAAATAAAATCTTTTTTTAAAAATCCAGAAAAACCTCAGTTCGTCTGCAGCAGGTACGGCAGCCATTTCCGCCTACCCAGCTTCCCAAACCCTCTAAGGGTCGGAGCTGTTGCAGTCACTGCCCAACCCTCTTGTTTCACACAGCCCCTGTGGCCCATTTGCCCACTTTAAGTTCCAGCAGAAAGCTGAGAATTTTGTGGTCAAATATGGAAGACAACGATGAGGGAGAAGGCTGTGAAGTGTCTGAACCCACTCACTGGATAGCGCTGGGCCCACTGCCCTCAGACTGCTGACCTGGGAAGGTCTGCTCTTTGGGGAGACATGGGGTGAGGGTATGAGAAGACTTGAGAATCTTGGTCTTATCCAGAAACCAACAGAAACACATTTTCAGAGATTCTCCTGTCTAGTGTTTCTAGTGTAAGAGATAGGGATTTTGGTTACCTACAGCCCTGAGCAGTCATTCTGGAGGTTGAACTGAGGCAGTGGGAGGTCCTGGGTCTGCTTCCAGAAGGCTGCCCCAAAAAGGCAAAGTGAGACTCTACTCCCCCCAACCCCCCCGACTCCCCATCCCCTACCCAGCCCCAGGCCGACTAAATCTGGGTTTATAAGCTTGGTGTGGAGGAGGAATTGTGGGTGCCTTCCTATTCCAACCCTGTCTGAAACATCCTCAGGCAAGGCTCTGTAAGTTTTTAAAAGAATATTTTAAAGCAGGAGTTTAGGACCCTTCATAAGGGCTGCAGTTTTAGGAAGGGAGCAAAATAGTAACCATCTTTGTAGCTTAATAATCACAACACTTGACATTTGTTTATGAATATCTGCCTGTATACATGTCATAGTGTAGATTTGTATTTGGATGTGGCACTTGAGTACACATCATTGCATTTAATTCTGACGGCCCCACTAGGGTGCGATCTGAAATATCAGTACTGATGCACCCGGGTCAGTGGTGAGTTTGCGGGTGAGGCCTGGGGACACTGGTTTCTGCTGAAGCATCTGGCATGGGCTGTGGAGCCAGCTCAGATGCAGCAGACATTACCATAGGCGGCTTTCCCTTCTCTCTACCCGAGGTCTGGGGAACCCCCTTTTCCTGATTAAGACCACCCAATTAAGACATAGCTGATACTATGTCTCTGCTTTAGTGGGCACTCATTCTCTGCAGCAATTTTTTTTTAAGTTAATTTCCTTTTAAGGTGCTATTTTTTAAAAAGATTTATTTATTCATACAGGAACTGGGGTACAGGCCAGAGGTGTGGGGGAGTGAGAGGATTCACCAGAGACAGAGTGGGGAGCAAAACAGGCAGATGACCAAAATACACTGCAGAGGGGAGCAGCTGCTGAGGCAGGAGAGGTCTGCTGCACCATGTGGGTCCCCTCCCTGGTGGGGATCAAATTTGCGCTGCTTTGCGGGCGGATGCTTCACAGTGCAGCGCTCAACCTGCCGCGCCACCAGGGAAGCCCATTAAGGTGCTGTCTTATGGAGAAAATTAATTTTCAGTCCTCTCTGGGAAGGGTCTCCTAGGAAGACTGGCCCTTGCTGGAAGCGTAAGTCAGGGGACTTGGAGGGTCGGCCCCTGAGGTCTGGGCTAGGGAAGTTAGTCCCTTTCCCTTGAGCTGTGCCCTTGGAGGGGAGTAAAGTTTGGACCTGCTGTGCAGGTCTCTGATGCCGCCCATTTTCCCAGCCTGCGCCCCACTATGCCCCCACACCCTGTGCACTCAATTGTACCTCCTTGTTGGGTCATCTCACCTACCTGGAACCTCAAAGCTAGCTGAGCTCAGCAACGGCTCAATGCAGACCTCAGTGGAGCTTTGGAAAGTGGGCACCACTTCCCTGGAACTCAGCCCCTGGGAGAACAACATCTCGCACCAACTCTGGAGGCTCACAGTCAGAAAGGTTTACGTAAAAAAGCCTGTTGGTAGAAAAATCCAAAACAGAAAAGTCACTGCTCCCTTTCTCAAGGAAAAAAAAAAAAACAAATTTTAGACTCTAATGGTTTTGTTTTTTTGCTGTTGCCATTCTATAGTTTGGAGTTTGCCAGGTAACTGTGAGAAAAAGATATACACAAAAGAAGATCTTTTCAACCTGTCTTCTGTTAGCCCTGTAGTGTGAGCAAATGGTGTGTAATCCAGGGAAAAAAGCATCTGAATCGAAGTCATTTTGTACAACAAATATTTATTTAAAATTTATCTTAAAATGGAAAGAAAACAGCTTCTAGTCAGGTGTCTGATTCTCATTCAAAGTAAAGCTCTAACTTCCAGGCACAATACAATTGTGGGGCAGCTGTCCAGGTAGTTCAGGGCAAAGTCTGCTACAGAAGAGACGAGATTTGAGGCTCTTTTTAAACTGACTTTTCCAACGCCCCTCCCGCCACTCTTTAAATTTATAATTTTGTGTTCCCATTACTGGTGTTGATACAGGGGGATTCTTTTTAAGATGACAATAAGGAATGATGTCTTTGGAATCTGCGTCGATTATGTTATTGTAACTGAGGACAATAGTTTTCATTAGCTGGCTTCTCAGAGACCCATATAAATTATTATCAGTATTATCAAGGAAGTTGTCTGTCATTGGGTTTTTTTTTTTAAGCTTCCTTGCTTCCAGCCATGTCGTCCTCATTATCCTTGGGGTGACTCAACCATGTGTCTGCTCTTTCCTTCCTGTCTTTGTGTGGAGATGTCTCGGCTGTCCAACTGACGATGTTTCTGGAATGATTCTATTTTTCAGATGTCGGACTCTCTCAGGTTCGCCCAGACCAAAGAACTTTAAGAAGATTCATTTTATCAAGAACATGAGGCAACATGATACCAGGAATGGAAGGTACCACACTCACAAAACCACCCCTCCAGCTTCCCTGTTGTGGGAGGGGGCGGGCCTGTGGGGACGGGGAGGCCGAGGCTGACTGAACAGCCAGACCTCAGCAGGGTCGAGACCATGCTGCGGGATGAACAGCATCTCATGGAACCTTCCCAAACAGACCATTTCCACCCCACGCCCACCAGAACCATCTAGTGACGTCTGTAGACTATAACGCTCTCTCACAGCGACCACAGGCTCAATGAGATTTTTAGACTAACCACAAACTGAATTTTTCATCCTATTTAAATATATTTTTATAGAAAACTTGAACGACAAACAGTTGAAGGGTTTTTTGTTTTTTTTGGTTTTTTTGGCTGTGTGGGGTTTTGTTTTCTTCTTCCACCAGGGCTGTATGCTCTGCTCAGTAAACATCCTTCCAGATCTGCGCCTGCACTTGGTTTTGGCGCTAGCTTCGATGACTCCCTTTAGGAGAGTAGAAAGACGCCTTTGCCAACAGATCTTCCTGGGCACCAGTTCAGATTCCTGGGCCTGCTGACATGGGGAGCACGTGTTTCTCCAGACTTTCACTGGCTCTTTTGGAAAGCGCTGTTAAGTGAAAATTATCATGGCTGAAATTTATATGACCGTGATATTAAACCTCTCCTGGCGGCACATGGATCAGAATTTTTGTTGCCAGCTTGCTATGCTTGAACGGCCCAGCCCATTCCTGGCGGCGGTCAGCTGCTTTGGGGACAGAGTTCCAAGGCCTCTGGGGTCTTCGACGCCTGTATCCCAAGGGCAGCCCCTCCCCACTGTTCTGGGATATGGACCATGGTTTCCATGAATGTGGGAGAGCTAGAGGCACTGTCTCAGAGTGGCTGGTGGGCTTGCCAAAAAGAGTTTGGGGGCATAACTCCTTGTAATTTACAGAAGACCCCATGGGCCCCTCATATACTGTCTTAGTTCATACCTGATAAAAATTGCCAGAGACATCTCTAGTTAGCCTCCTGGAACAACAAAAACCCAGCTTTGCTGTAACTTGGTCTAAAATTTGTTCTATAACCTACATAGTAACACTAACAATTATAGTTTTCAAAGATGTATTTTTCTGAGCGTTTATACCTATTTTCAGACCTTCCTTGAACAGGAGACATAATTTTATATATAATCTCATAATTTTTTTCAGAATAGCAAAGCTGGGCTCTCATCAGGTCATTTTTATGTAGTCAGTGTCTATTCTGTGCGCAGCCCAGAAGCCTGCAGTTGTCATCTGGGAGCTGGGACACTGAATTCCTCTCACCCTTCTTACTGTCACAATTATTGTGCCTTCTTCCTTTTACCACCGTGTTCTTTTTTTTTTTTTTTCTTTTGAAGTCCCTCCTTGCTAGACCCAAATCTTATTTACATCATTTTTAGTATAATTATTCATTAAATTACTTTGTGTTTCTCTTTGCAATCTCTTTAGCCATAAGATAAACATAGAAAGCCTTTAATTCCTAAACAAAAATGACAAGGCCAAATGAATGGGATTTCCCAGTTCTCGATGCTGTCGAGCATACACAGCCAGAAAACCAGCGTGGTAGTGAGAGGATGTAGGTAGCTAAGGAAGGATTTGGTCACGTGGGCCTGCCAACCTACGTGACCAGACCACCTTCCCCATCCTGCCCTTGGCCCAGGCACAGCGTAGGGCGTCCAGAGAGCATGCAGTTGCTGGTAGTTTTGCAGGGAAGTTTTCAGAGGGAACCACAAGGAACTCTTAGCTTATCCGAAGATCTGAGAACTGGGACTTAGGGCAGGAAAGCCTCAATAAGTTTTTTTTGTGTGTGTGGGAACCACAGGCTGTAAGCTGGTTGTATCTGTCCAGGTGAGAACTACTTTTCCTGTGCCAGAGAAAGATGAAAGGGCTGAGGGTGCTTTCCTTCCCCGCCCTGGTTTATTATCGAGGATGGATTGTTCTTAGATGAAAGAAGCCGGGAAGCCGCCAGGAAGAAAAAACGAGGATTTCTGAGGTGACAGAAGGAAATGGAGGTCCAGAGCTAATGAATGGGAGGATATGAGCGAGTCTTTGAGAAAGGAAAGAGAGCGGTCCCCGCCCCCTGCTGGGCAGCAGGAGTGTGGTGTCCTATGAAGGAGTGGCAGGGTCAGCGTGGCAGGGAGACGGAGCCCTGGTTGTGCTCTCAGGAGGGAGGCCTGTGGTCTCCGTCTCCCCTCCTCAGGGGTATGGAACAAGAATTGGAGTCATTCAACTCAGGTTTGCCATTCTGTGTCAGGGAGAAATGAGGCTTAGGGAGAAGGCTGGAGGTGTCCATTAACGCACTTGATGGTCAGGACTGAAAACAGAATGGTCTGAGGTGAAAAACCCGGGGGAGAGATTGAAGAGGATCTGCACAGCCGGGTCCCGGCGGATGTCCTCCCTGCTCCAGCCCCAATTTCTGCGCACTCTCACCCTGACCCAGACCTGGTCCCGGACCTCCTTGTGATGTCCCACTGCACGGACTTCAGACGACAGGCTGACCTAGCCTGCCTGCTGGTCTAGAACAGAAGACCTTAGAGTTAGGGCTCCTGCGTCTTCAAGCCCCCTGGCCCTGAGCACCAGGCCCTGGCATGGAGAAGGGCTGGGGAACTCCAGTCTCAGCAGTGACAAAATGACTACTGTCATCTGTCCTGCAGTGCAATTGACAAAATAGAGGGGAGCGTCTAGCAGGAACCTCAGTCCCTGACCTGGCTATGAATGTTGAGCACAATTAGAGATAAAAAGGGGGGAAATATATTAAAACCAAGAACCAATAAAATAAGACGATATTTGTTTGATTACCAAAAAATAAAAACAGAATAAACTCCAGTTTGCCTTCTGGTCAGTAATGCCAGGGCCACTGCTCAGAAATTAACCTTGGGCGCTTGGCAGGCTCTGTGTTGACTCACTTCATGCTTAACATCAGGTGGAGCCCAACAGGCGAGGGAGGTGGGAGTGAACGCCTCCCCGAGCAGGTGTGGTCCCAGTGGCTACGCAGCCCGCTTTAAGCACAAACCACCCTTCCTGCCTGGAATCTGTGACTTCTGTGAGGCTGGCCCCAGAGACCTCAGGAGACTTGTGTGTAGATGAAGTGCAGCCAGGCTGGCGTGTTTGGGAGCCCAGCTACAGCCTTCAGGGCAACTGGAGCCAGGGAGGACGGGGCTGGGCGAGGCGCAGACGCAGCAACAGAGGCTTGGGCTCTGCCCTTCAAACCAGCCAGGTGCCTGAGTTCTTCCTGGTCCTGCTGAGTGTTTCCTCACAGGTAGCGGAGACAGTGAGGGAGCCCCATGCTGTTTCTACTTCTGTATTAACACAAAGACAGGCAGCTGATGGGGATGCCACATCGGACTTGATAGGCAGGAAAGAAGGCCATGCTGGTGGACTTAAGGAAGATGAAACACGGGAAGTTCAGACTGAGAAGGGGGTGCTTGTGACTGCAACTATATTGTCCGAGGGGATTATACATTGCCAAGGCGTGTCATAAGGTGGGCACAGGTAACACTTACTGAGTGCTTACTGTGCATGTTTTATGGCAGTAATTCAACTCAGTGAGTCTTTGTTGAGTAAATGAATGGAGAGAACTTTTAAGTAAGTTTCGATCTTTATGTCTGGAAGAATGAAAAGAATTTCAAAAAAACAAAGAATCCCTGGGAAAAAACCTAATGAGAAAGGCATCACTATTGTTGTGTTAAATGGAATAATTCCTCCCAGAGATGTCCATGTTGTAGCCCCAGGATCTTTGAATGTGTTTGGTGGCATGGCAAAGGAGATGCAAGGTTGTAGATAAGAGTTTGGGGTTGCTGGCAAGCGGCCCTTAAGATGGGATTATCCTGGATTAGCTGGAAGCATCTTTAGACATGGAAGAGGGAGGCAGGAGAGTCAGTGTCAGGTGATATGATGTGAGAAAGACTCAACTGTCCATTGCAGCTCTTAAAGATGGAGAAAGAGGCCACAAGCCAAGGAATGTGGCAGCCCCTCGAAGCTAGACAGGCAGGAAAACTGTTCTCCCTTAGGCCTCCAGTTGGGAACCAGCCCTGCCAGCCCCTTGCTTTCAGTCCCATGAGATCCGCTTCAGATTTTGGACCTCCACAATTATAAGATTATTCACGTATTTTTAAGCCACTAACTGTGGTAATTTGTTACCGCAACCAAAGGAAACTAAGACACTCATCATCCTAGTTTGCAAAGGAGGAAACTGGAGCGCACAGCTGGAAAGGGGGGGTGGAATCCAGATGCAGGCTTCAGATTCAAGCTCATTCTCATGATCGAAGGAAGGGCAAGAGCTAAGAATCCTCACACAGAATGACAACATGTCATGGTGAGTTGAGAAAACTATTGAATTCTGATGTTTAAAAATCATCAGCTAGAGGCTAATGACTAGTGAACGAAAGGCTTGAGCAAACTTACAGAGTAGTGTACAGCAGAGTAAAATCCAGAGTGAATGAAAGATTGATTAAAAAGAAAACCTATCTGGCACCTTTGTAGGAAATAAAATGGCAGGAAATAAAACGTGCAGTCACTATGGAAAAAGAGTTTGGTAGTTTCTCAAAAAACTAAACATAAAATGACTATATGACCCAGCAATTCCACCGCCTAAAAGAATTGAAAAGAGGAATTCAGATACTTGTACACCAATATCCATAGTAGCCTCGCTCATAAAAGGCGAAACAACCAGTGTCCACCAATGCATGAATGGATTCTGTTAACAAAATGCAGTGTATACATGCAAAGGGATATTATGCAGCCATAAGAGGGAGTGAAGCATGATGTGTGAACCTTGAAAAGTGACTGAAAAAAGCCAGGCATAAAGGTAAGCTATTGCATGACTCCTTTTATAGGAAATCTGGACTGTAGGTGGATCCATGAAGACGGGAAATACATAGAGGGCCTGAGGAAGGGGGGGTTGTTGCATAATAGGAACAGGCTTTTGCTTGGGACAACGTGAAAGTTTTGAAAATAGAGTCGATGTTTGCACACCATCACGTATGTACTTAATGGCACTGAATTGTACTCAAAAATGGTTGCCCGGCATATTTTATGTTACATGTATTTTGCTGCAATAAAATAAGATGCCAGTGATGGCTTTCAAAACCATATTCGGTAAAGGGAGGGAAACGATGGTGAACTTCTCAGGGCTGATGGTGCAGGCACAGAACTTATGTCAGCTGCTGAGCTAGTTTTAGCTTCAATACGTAGAACTGAAATGCAGACACTAAATAAAGCACTGAGCTGGGCACAGCGTAGGCTCTCGGAAGCATTTGTGGATTAAATGAATGGGGAGGCCTTTTAAATGAGTTTCAGTCTCTTCAGGACAATATCACAGGGAATGGAAAGAATTTAGAAATACAAATCATCTTTAAAACACCAGTGAAAAGCCAGGCCAATATTAAGAAATTCAGAGAGAGACTGAGGTGGTAGTGGAGGGTAAGTTCTAAAAGTCATAGACCAGCAAGCCTGGAGCTGACCGTGGACAGAGTCCTGGGATGGCTTGTTAAGTGAATGGTTGATGTGCTTCAGAAAGGAGTGAAGGTTGCTAGCGTCAGCGTAACTCCACTGAGAGAAAGTCCTTTTACGTTCACTTCATCTCCTTGTTGATGCAGTAACTGTCTCAGTAAATCAGGGACTGCTTTTGACATGGCATTTCTTTTTTTTTTTTAAGATTTATTTTTATTTTTGTATACAAGAACTGGGGTACAGACCAGAGGCACGGGGTCGGGGGTGAGAGGATTCACCAGAGACAGATTGGGGAACAGAACAGGCGGATCTACTGAAATACACTGCTGAGGGGAGCAGTGGGCGAGGCCAGCGAGGTCTGCTGCACCATGTGGGTCACCTCCCTGGCCAGAGATCGAACCCATGCTGCAGTGGCTGTGGATAGCTTCATAGTCCTCAACCTTCAAGTGATCAACCCCTTGTGCCACCAGGGAGGCCCCGACACAGCATTTCTTGATTTCAGCAAGTGTTAAGCTATTCCTCAGCATAGCACATCCCAGTGAACTAAAGGGTGAAAAGTCAGTTGGATGAAGCAAGAGACCCTACAGGCAGCTGAAGTTTGTTAGCTGCTCAGTGTTAGCCTGCAGGGGATTTTAGAAAGAATGAAATGAGGTTTCCCTTTGAGCATTATCTCCTCTGTGGAATGAAGGCCAGCAGCCTCCTTTTTGGCTATGCACAAGGTCATCACAGAAAGAGAAGGAGAATGTGTTACGGGTGAGAACCAAGACTCTGTTACTTCGACACTGGGAACCCAATTCACTGAGCACAGAGAAATGGGAGGGAGGTAGGTAGGTAATTATAGTGCAGGCCAGACCATAGGGAAGAGTATTCAGGGTGGATGGAACAACAACTGTGGAGTCGCTGAGGCTGAAATACACAGCAGCAACTGAGGAGCCGCACGAAAGCCACATAGATGGGGCAGAGAGGAGGAGGAGGAGACGAGCCCTGAGAACTTCAGAGAGAGCCAGTTGTGAAGACATCTGCTCTTGCGATGAGTGAGGTGGGGGCCATGAGGGCGCTGAGCAGGGGGCTGACGTGACGCAGCTCGCATTGGAACAGGAGCACTGCGGGTTTTTAGTAAACTTATAGAAAATCAGAGGGCATGGTGTATTATCTTCTAAAGTGAATGTATTCCAAAATTAAAAAGTGACCCACAGTCATTTTTAAAATTGACCACAAGTATTGGAGCAAACTGTCACAAAGAGAGATGACCAGGAGTCCCATGATACAAGAGCAGGAAGGTCCTGGATCAGGGTGACTGCAAGTGGGGGCTGCTGCTTGGCAGATGAGCCGGTCTCTATTAGCTCTCATGGCCGCCTCACCTGGGTCATCAGAGTGGCAGGTGCAGTGGCCATGGCCGAAGAGCGAAGGCCAGCCCGTGGCCTCTCAAGACATGTATGTTTGGTGATCTCCCTCCGTTGAGAAAGTGCCTTTCCTCTTGGCCCTTCTAACTCAGAAGACTCGAAAACATTGTGATAAAAGACAAGAGCCCTCCTTTCAAATGGGTGTTGTTCTCCCTCTGGCACGCAGCTTGTGGGCATCCTTTTGAAGTCAACTGGATTCCCAGCATCTGCGTTGCCCCAAGTGATGGCCACCGTGTGCTCTGGGAGTACCCACCTCCTGCTTTGAGAGTCATTTCATTCTGAGCAAGCAGAGAAATGTTCTTTGCTGTGAGTGCCTAGGCTCTCTGGTCCGTTGGGAGGAATTTTCAAAGAGATTTAAAAGGATTTGAGATGGGAGGAGATAAAAAAGTAAGCTAGAGTGCTGGCTCTTTAAAGTGTGAACTCAGTGGGAAAACAAAACAAAAATATATAAAAGATTTTAGCACCTTTTATCTACTTTTGAAAGTAAGTTGGCAAATGTGCAGCAACTGAATTCACGTTGTAGACTTTCTTTTTAATACTGGAAGCTGTAGAGGGAATAGGGGGGATGGGTAACAACTAAATTAAGACCTTGTTTGTGATCTCATCGGTTCCAAGCTGCAAACCTAGTTTTAGTGGGCTGGAGGAAGTGGCACATTTCAAAAAATAAAAATAAAAACAGCTAGTTACCAGCTCTGGATTGGCCTTCTTGAAAGAAGAAAACTGTCATTGCCTTTTCTCCCTGAAGAACTCATCCAATTTGACAGATGTTAAGCCTCTTCTGTGAGGCTTCCTACGATGTTTTCCCAGCCAAGCAGGCCCTTCCCCTCTTGGAAGCTGTGTTCCTTACTAAAACACTAGAAACACCACCACCTCCCAGCAGCAGGAGGCTGGCAGGGAAGCGTCTACTCCGCATCAGTGTCTACAGCCGTCACTGACACCTCAGTCTTGAGTGACAGTGAGTGGGCAGACTGGGTTGAAACTTTTAGAATGCCAAGACCTCACTAAGACTCCTGGCCCAGCCTCTTCTCCCCAAATGTCATCCAGAGCTTTCCAAGATAACTGACCCACTCCCTTTGCTTTGCTTTCCACTCCCCTGGTGCTGAGGGTGGGAACAGAGGAGCTAGCTGGTAGACCCCCACCCCCATCCCGGGAGGAATGGCCACCAATGCCGTGCGGCTGGGTGGTGCAGGGGGAAGTGGTCAGCACTGCATACTAGGTTTTATGAAGGTGTTGTTCTTCATACCTCTTTTATAAAGCATGGAGGTTGTTCTGGCTTCCTCTAACTCTGAGCGCAACTTTTCAGAGAAATGATTTTCAGTTGTAAGCAATTGCTCAGTGCTTTTTGCATGTGGGGGCGTACGCTGCTGAAAAGCTGTGGCTTACAAGTATGTATTGCTGCTTTTCACCCAGTTTGATTCATAGAACATAAAATGAGAAAAGAATTAGGGGTTGGAATTGGACAGAACCTTCTCTTGGGAATTCTGTTTCAAATCACTCCTTAGACCTGAGAGCCTGGGGTGGGGGGAAACCAGTCCTTGGTCCGTACCAGTGGAATGCAGTGATCTCAGGAGAAAATCATGCTTGGAGAATAGACAGGGCGGGGCTGGGGGCTGAGTGTGACTGACGTGGAAGAGCAGGTAGGAGAGGACTCAAGGGCTCAAGAGGGGACTTCTAGTTCCTGTGACACTGCACTGGGCTTGTCTTCCTCTCAACTCACTGAATTAGGCCCCTCAAAATCATAAATTGAAGTCCTAGCCTCTAGGACCTTAGCCTGTGCCCTTTTTTGGAAACGGAGTCATTGTGGATGTAACTGGTTCCGGAGAGGTCGTATTGGACTAAGGAGAACCCCAGATCGAATACAACTGACACCGTCCTAGAAGGGACACATTTGGAGACAGACACGCCCACGGGAGCCTGCCAAGTGAACGCTGGTGTCCTGTTGCCCAAAGCAAGGATGCCAGAAGCTAAAACAGGTGGAGCCTGTCCCAGAGCCTTCATCAGAGGGAGCATGGCTCTGTCAACACCTTGAACTTGAACTGCTGGCCTCCACAACCAGAGACGGTCCATTTCTTTTGTGTCACCTTTCAGCATGTGGTACCTCGTTACGGCAACCCCCAGCAGACTCAGACACCCCCTTCTCTCACCTCTTTATGCTCTTTGCTACTGCTCCTCTCTCCCAGCCCTTCCTTTTTCCACCCCGTCACTGGGGAAGCTCATGCACCCCACTGCTTCAGTCGCCATCCCTATCTTACTACTCCCAGGTCTCCTCGGTGCCAGGACAGATCCCTCACAGGCTCAGGAGGCCTTCTGGAGCTGACCTGCTCCTCCCATCGCGTCTGTTTCTACCACCCCTTCGCTCCCATGCCACCCTCAGCTGTGCTGAATTATTTACAGTAACTATTCGGCTAAGGGGAGAGGTTAGTTAACACTGGGAGAAATGTCCACAAAAATTACAGGCAGTCCAAAGAGTGTGCTTTTAAGGCATGCTGGTGATCATTCACTCAATAGTGTTTTTGTTTTGATGCCAGGCCTTTTCTTTGCCTACAGACCTACTAATTGGGGTCTGTTTCTGGCATCAATCTATCATTAATCCCACCCATTGCTGTTGTGTGCAGATTGGACTTCTTTAAAGGATTCAAGAATTCAAGTGCAAAGTTCTTTGGGAGTTTTGCAACATTTCCCTAAGATTTATAGTGGTCTTGCTCAACTACTCAGCTGCAATTTTTTTAGTGATTTGTCTTCTTTGAATTTTTTAAACATCTGTGTGTGTTTCATTTTTTTTTAAATGTACCACTTCTCTCCATTTTTCATATTTTATTGTGTAGTCTTTAATGAACAAGGACAAATAACTGTCAAACAGGTTGGGACATCCATCCAAGCCAGACTGAGGACATGTATGACTCGATGTTGATACAGTCTGAGCTTTAAATTTGCCGAGGATGTCGGTGAGAGTGATTTGCAGAGGGGAGTGGAGACCCTCATGAGCCAGGCAAGTAGAGTTGAACAAAGACATTTTACCACAGCCTCGGTTGCCAAGTAGATCTTTCACTTTCTCCTTCCAGCCTTGACTCATATCAATAACTTCTTATATCTCGAATAACACTTATCTCTCAGCTCTCAGTTTAACCATCATTTCCTTTTGGAAACCCACCTTACATCTCTCAGGCTAAGTAGCTGTTCCTGCAGTGTGCTTGATAGCGCCCTCTACTGCCATCTCAGGGAATTCACATGCCTGTGAACCTCTCCCTCCAAACCGTAAGCTTTGTGAAGATGGAGCCCCTCCTTGTCTGTGTCCTTCATCAAATCCTCACAACTCCACAGCATGTGGTAGAGAGCTAGTGCACATAAATATTTGTGGAATAGAGAGAAGGGGGGGAGGAAGATCATATAGCGCACTTCTCAGAAATCTTCCAGTACTCCCTGCCTCACTCCAATGCCAGGTATGACCTCACACATGTTTCCCTTCATGCTGAACTCCACATTCCCTGTTCTTACCTGTTGGAATCCCACTCTTTTGGACTGCACCCAGACTTCAAGCACCTGCCTCAGCTTAGGCTCAGGCTTCTAGGTCCCTATCCTCTACAGTTGTCTGAGCTCGAGCATCATCTCTGTAACAGTTGATGTAGCTTAAGAGCACAGAGGATTTGCTGAGTAGCGCTGCAAGAATGCAGCTGTATTTACTTTCTAGGGCTGCCTTACAAAGGACCCAGCCTGGGTCACTTAAAGCAACCAAAATGTACCCTTTCACAGTTCCAGGACCAGAAGTTAGAAATCCAAGTACCAAGAGGGCTATGTACCCTATAAGGACTGTAGTGAAGTCCTTAGGAGGACTGCTTGCCTCTCGCACCTCCTGGTGGTGGTCAGCAGTCCTTGGTGTCCTTGGATTCTGGCCTCATCACTCCAATCCCTGCCCCTCGTCCCCTGGCTTCTTCCCTCCGCATGTGTCTGGGCATGTCCAGATAGCTCTCGTTAAACCCAGTTGTTGGAGCTGAGGCCACCCTAATTCACTATGACCTCATCCTAACTTGATTACAGCTGCAAAGACTATATACTCGAGGAAGACCACATGCATGCACAAGTACAGGAGGTTAGAAATATAACATGTTTTAGGGGGAGCAAAATTTAACCCCTACCACCAGCACTGTTAAGGGTTTTCTTTCTTGCTTTCTGAGCATGCAGGGAAGGAAGTACACTGTGGAACTGTGTTTCCCATGTCGTATGTGTCCTGGACACCCCCAGGTTCTGGATACCCCTGAGCTATGTTCATGCATCACTTATCATCACCTACCACTGTGATTTTCTGTTCTCTAAATTTTGAAGTTGGTTGCTTGTTTTTATGTTATCAAGAGACTATTTCTGTTACAATGAAATATTCCACCTAGAAGAGATAGAACCTTATCACAGCCAATAGGGACTCACCAGGATTCTGGAACTCAAACAAGAAGTCAAATATTGGCATAAGGGAAAACTTAAGAATCTTGGAGGCATTAGATATTGCCTGATCAGACATTATTGGCAATGGGCTGAGCAGTTGAAAGCGAATTGAATGAAAGTGACCCTGGGTGCTCTGTGCATATCCCCTGGCCATTCTGAACACTCTAGGATCTTATTTACAAACGAGTACAAAAATGAAATTATGTGAAGAAGAATGTTGGGGATCCAGATGCAGAGCACTCTTGATGCTTCCTGGAAGGGTCTGGAAAACATCGTGTATCCAGAGGGACCCTCTCCATGTGAGCAGCAGCCCTGGGGAGCTTTTTTCCTTTGCTGATATTTTTTCCTCTGGCAGATGTTAGTATGGCAATACGATCTGTAATTCCTTAAAGACTCGTCTCCCGGGAATTAATTCCCCTTTTGAAGTCATGATATTTTGTGTAATGCTTTCTGGTCATCTTAACTCCAAATCAAATGTTCTTTGTCACAGATGGGGGGAAATTATGTGGGCTTTTGGCCTGCTATTTGGGCATTAAAGAAGATATCTACATTGTTTGGAGGTAAAAACATGGAAGGAGGTCAATTTCTGAAATCCATTGGAAATGGAATTTGGTAATCTTACATTTTCCTCTAGCATCTGATTTAATTCCTTTGCGAGTGAATATTGGCGCATTTGAAGAAGGCAAATGGATCTCATTTTCCTCTTGGGAATCTCTAATGGTGGACATTGCCCTGTGTTTATTAAGAGCAAGGCTGCAATTGCACATGACCCCTCCCAGTTCTAGACACAGGGCTTGGGCTTTACAATCTCACTGCTCAAAGTTGCTAGTGTAGGAAGCAGAGAAGACTACAGCTCACCACTTGTTGATATTTGCCTGGTCTGGCTAAGGCCTGAAGTCCCTCCCGGATTCCAGAGCTACTTTCGGAAACACGTAGGATATGTTGTTGAAAGTTCCCTTGGCGAGGTCCAGCACCCCGGGCTCGAACAGCTGCAGTCCTGTTGCAGCACTGCTACGTGGATTCCTCTGCCCTGGATTCCTCCTCTCACCCCTGCAGAAAGTGGAAGTGTACAGGATGGTTAGATCCAAGAATGGAAGGAAAGTGCTCCTTACTTCTGCCCACCTCTGCTTAAAAATCGCCAACCCAACCAGGGCCATTCCAGCTGAAATGAATGGGAATCATGCATGTCGCTAGTTGCTTCATTTGACTTCTGCATCGGAGTAACCTACTCTTCGGAATGAGATCTGTGCTGTCAGCTTCTCCGATACCTCCATGAAGACCACGTGGTCTGAGCACTCCCTTAATAGAACAGTACAGTCCATTTATTAATAGGTACTTTATTGTTGAAATTTGGGGAAGTATATTTATGCTTCACATGCATTCATAGTCTCATTTTCTTGTCCTATTAAAAATGTTCAAATTTGACTTGTGACAAGGGAGGACTTATTAGTATTGAGTAATGAAGAAAATGCGGTAAGGTTAAGCCAGTTGAGTAGGTTCCACTCATTCCGCCTCTGTTGCAAGGTACACAGGTGTCCAGTGACATGAGTAGTTCCAGTCTTTTCTCTTGGTGGTAAAGGTTGTGTTAAGAACCTTCTGTCCTTCCATCTAGAAAGGGACCTGGGTGAGCAGAGCAGGAGGATGAGAGACCAGCAGCCTCGCTGTCGGGCTCTTGTGGTGGGTCACCCTCTGGCCCCTCATGCTCTCCTTGCAGGCCAGGCTTGAAAGCCACCCTAGAAAACGTGGGTGAAGACAGACTTGGTGTCCGAGAAGTCCAGAGGGACCAATTCAAACCCATGAGCAGACTTCCCCAGTAAATCTAGGAGAAGTGCGGAGCATGCAGGCACGTAGTGGTCAAGAACACAGGTTCAGGTCCGGTTGGCCCCACCCGCTATGCCTCACCCTTGGTCCCTCACTCCCTGGTGCCTCGTCCGTTAAAGTGCTTAGAGTCTGACTGTGCTGGCACTGGACGCCAGGAGTGTTGCTGAGGTCTTGGCAGCTGCTGCAGAGTGAGTCACTGTGGGCTGAGCAGACAGCTGCGGTCCCGCCCCCCAGTGCCAGGGCTTGGGTGCTGCTCTGAAGCTCGCTTTGCCCACATTGCACCCATGGTGCTGTCTGCTAATCCCTGGTGCTCAAGCTCCAGAAGAGATGGTGGCAATGGTTAGCGACGCTCTGTGATCGGTGCACCCCTGGAAGTGGAATAAGGGAGCAGAAGCAGCACCAAGGAGTAAAGGGGGAGGAAATGCTCACAGGGAGGTGATCTTTGAGCAAGGTTTTGAAGATAAATAGGAGCTCACCAAGCATGCAGTAGGGCACAGCGTGCAAGGGACAGAGGAACAAAACAAAGGTTTTTTCCAGGTTGGGGGTGGGGGCAGGGAACTGCAAGTTCTTTAGCACAGATGAATGATAAAGCACAGGATGCGGGAAATATGGTACGTGTTGAGACTGGAAAGGCAGAGAGAGCCAGAAGACAGGACTTGGTTTTTGCCATGCCAAGGAACCTGACTTTTTAGCATAGTCTTCAAACGAGGTCAAAATTCCCAAACCTTGGTGCAACTAATAAAATTGTTTTTCCCTGATTTTATCTTTATGAAGGAAAAGACTACAAAAGTCAATAAACTCCATATCTGATGTGAATTGCAGTTATGCTAAAGAATATTGATTTTTTTAATCTCCACTCATTTCTCCATTTTTTTTCATCAGCAATTTTCTTTGGCAAAAGTTATTCTCAGATGCCTGGATAAGTACTTTTGAGAGTTGTTTTTTTTTTAATGTTTTTTAAAGTGGCCTTTGATTGCATAAGAGCATCATGTAGAACTGTTTCCAGTGGTATCTTTATAGCAGGAATGGAAGCTAAGACTGATTATGTAATTGTTCCCTTAATTTATTCTCAGAGCCTAACATGCTGCCAGCATATAAAAAACCTAATGATCATGATGGCATCTGAGTGTCTCGCCTGCTCAGGGTTTCTGGCACTACTGTCTTGCCTTGTTCACCGTAGAGTAGAAATCAGTGGTCTAAATGTGGCATGACTGCTCGCTCGGCCCTGAGCACCCCAGACTCCTAGCTCTGCCTGCTCCATTTTGCATGTGCAACCCATAGCTAGCGGCCCTCACCTGAGAAAGGGCTTGTCTATGCTCAGTAGAGGCTCTCGCATGTTAACAGTTGGATAAGGAGGCAGTGTGCTTCTGCTGCACTGAGGTTGCATTTTGCAAGGAGAGCAGAATACCATCTGTCAGAGGAGGTGGCGGGAGTGTGCAAATACTGCTGTGAATTCCATGAATGCTAAGTTGCTATAGAATTTTTTTTTTAATTTAAGAGTCTTTGCATTTAGTTTGTTTGTTTGTTGTTTGTTTTTTTTTTTATTTTTTAGAATAGTCCTTATCAGTGGCAGAAGATCCTTCTGTAGTATATTTTCAGTGCTGCCGTATCGCGACAGTGCCCAGGCTGGGTATGTATATGCATGCTTGCTTTGTAGTTCTCTGGGTGAAAAGTTCTGACATCATGTGCTTAATGTGGCTGCCCTATCCACTTTAAAGAACTTTCCTTGCTTGGATACGACAAATTCAGCTTTTGTAAATTTGAAAGAAATAGTGTGTTTCATTTTCTTTTCAACCAGAAAGCTTCTGTGTTCCTGTGTGTGTGCACATGTGTGTGCTCGTATTCTCTGCTTTTTCTGAATGCACATTTTGTCACCTCTTCCACTTCCAATAATATACAAGCAATGCAACACACACCCCCATCCTGCAGGGCCTTGTTGGCTTTGAAACAGGTAGGTCAGGAAAGGAGGCAGACAGTCCGAGTGGCTGTCCTGCCTCCCTGCCCCTTGGGCTTAGGGCTGGAAACTGACCAGCAAAGTGAAGGAAGCAAATATCAAAGCCAAGTGGCACCAGAACAGACCTGTGTGATTCATCGCAGGCCAGAGGAATGTTCACCTCCAAATCAACAGGCCCCTCCTTTTGCCCTGAAAAAAAGTAGGTAAGTGAGGCTCTGCCCTTGCAAAGCCTCCCTCATTCCCCAAACGCTGTGCTTGACTCCTACTCTGAGCCTTTACTCCCTTGTCCCTCGCCTGTTGCCTGCACTAGTGTTTGGATCGGGGGTTGCTGGTACTTAGGGCGAACAGTTCACTGCATAGGAGCAATTGTGGGAGCGATGCCGGGAGCATTGTGGGCTACTGACTCTGGCCTCTGCAAACTAGATGCTGGCGTTGCCGCTGGCTCTTGTCACAGTTACACATCACCCACACGTGACCACGCCCAGCGGGTGGGCGTGTGGCTCCAGTGCTGATTTGCTGTTTATCATCTTCCCTGAGCTCTTGCCCGTCACTCCCACGAACCACCTCCTTCCCTTACCCCCGTGGACCTGCCAGACTTCAGGCCTCTTCGGTTCACCCTGGTCCTGGTTTTCACTCTACACTGCAAACTCCCATGGAGTAGAATGGAGTTCATTTCTAGTCATGACATCCTGATTCGTTTATTAAATGTCTGCCATGAACAGCAGTCATAATTTTACTATTTGCTGAGCACTTATTTTGTGCTCTTCATTCTCTCCGTCCTTATGACAAGCTTGCAAAGGTGCAATTGTGACAGCAAGTCCTGCCTCTCAGAAGTTCTCAAGGATCTTGTATCTAGGGCCCCGGGCTGCCCCAAGAAATGTCAAGGGTCTGGCTGGAAATGTGAGCAGGCCTAGTCTCTGGGGCTTGTGCCAGCTCACGGAGATGTGTGACCCAGAAGGCAGATCATTCTTCTTACTACACACGGTGGCCCCAGAGTTTAGAATATTTTCATGGGCCCAGTCTGTGAGCACACCTGCAGGGGACCTGAGTCACAGAAGTCACCCCCCCACAGCCAGGGATGGTCCAGGCGCTGTGATGTCCGCCTCGCTTTTCTGGATTTCCCTTGGCGCTCTTTCTGCTTAACGTGTTCTTTCCTGGGCTGTGTCGCATTCATTCATCTATTGAGTGTTTACTGTGTGACTCGGTACTGGGGTAAAGGTAGTGAAAGATGAACCTGGTCCCTGCCCTCCTGGAACTCCGGGCCACGATGGGGAGACACTGAATTTCCCATGATTAATTCCCACTTTTAGCAAAGGCTAAAGATACTCAGCCAGGCGACTGCCCAGGCAGTCCGACTTCGCCTTGCTTTCGTCTTCGGAGTAAGTATTCATATTAGTTACATTCTGGAAGGATGGGGATTTGCACCCAAGTCTCTCCAACCTGAGGATTCTCCATGACCCACCCTGACCCACAGGCAAGACCAGTTCATGTGCAGGGAAACCCTCTGTCTGTGAAATGGAACGTTCTGGTAACTGCCTCCAGAGGTTACCTGAGGTTATCCCACAGGGTGTCTGGATACCTGATTCCACACAGCACCTGGAGCGCAGAGGTAGGTGGGGCCAGCTCGTCAGGGAATCCTGGACTTCTGACAGTAAACGAAATGTGGGCGTCAACAGGGGAACCTGGGAGAGTTACAGCTTTTTGCTTGGGCAGCCCACCTGTGAGCCGCTGATGTTCTCTGCGGCTGGGCATAGCGCATTCCAGTCTTGCGGCACTTAGTAGTGTTTGGGTCTGCAGGCGATGGGGATCCCAGAAGCTGTTCCGTAAAGCTTTAGGTGTGTTATTGGACAGACTGTCGTGCAAGCACGTCTGGGACACTGACACAACCACAGCATCACCTGGCAGTGCATTTCTCAAAGCAAAAATAGTGCTTGTTTTGAGTCCCAGTGCTCAAAACACAAGCAACCACAGTGCTTGGCGGTGCTGCCTGTGTTGTTCACTGGAAGATCAGAACTGTGAGCCAAGGCCATACAGATGTGCTTTAACTTCAGTTGCCCAGGAGGAGATGCCCAGACCATCTGTTTGGCACTCCTGTGAATTGTGTGGCCCCCTGCACGCTTAACACCTCAGAGAAATGCTGGCTGGCAGCTGGGGTACTCGGGTACGGAGTTGGTCCGATTGGGGTCTCCTTCACTGCTGAAAAGGTCTCATGCATTTCAGGAGGGGCACCCATAAAATCACCTGTAGATTCAGCTCTTCTACCACTTGGCCCCCAGAAAGAAGCAAAATGAGTATACAGGGCACAGAACAGAACCTTCTCCATTTTAGATGAGAACAAATTCAAGCTTTACCACTCCTTCAGAATTTACAGATGAGAAAAACAAAATGCAGATAGGTTAATTTTCTATAATAAAGTACACGATCGGACTCTTTGTAAGACCTGACAGAGAAATGAACATGGCTGCTTCTGCAGAATTTTTATGTAAATACTCTCAGAATAAATTGTGAGCACAACTCAAAATATTATAATTTAATAGCAGGAGGGTTAAGAAGTGTTCTGCCTTTTCAATGTTTTAATGAACAGGAGTCCTAATTATGAATAACTGCCATTTATCATAATTATTATTTTTGCTGATGACTGAAAAACAACTGCTAAAATAATATTTATCCTAGTAAATTATATACATTATATTTTAAATGACTTTAGTTCATGCAGTATTAACATACTTTTCACAAGTGGAAAATCCTTTTCGTTTCATGCTACAGCTCCCTCTGTCACCAGGATATAAGTCATAGAATATCAGGGGTAAAAAGGACTTCAAACTTGATGTGGTGTGGCCTCCCTGCCCTACAGCACAGGCCTGGGGTGCCCAGCGGGGTGCGGCTCACCCAGCCCCATCTGCCAGCAGCACCATAAGGCAGGACTCCAAGCCCAGTCTGCTGACCTGGTGGTATTTCTGTTTCCTGTGTTTCCGCTGTGCTTATGTGTGTGCACTGGGCCACACGTGCCTGATTATTCCAGACAAGGACAAACCCCCTGCTGAAGGTGATAAAGCTGCAACAACTTCTCAGGAAAGTCTTAAAAACAGGAAACTCACAAGTTCATCCTCTGTGTACTTGAACCTCCTCTCCATGGAAGGCATCTATCATAGCGGCCTTATCTCTTTCCATTTTCTTCTCAGCCTGCACTGGAGCTTCCCAAGTGGTTCTCACACCTTAGCTTATCGTCCCTCCAGCCTGACCACAGAGTCTTATTCTTGGTTTGAACAAAACCCTTTTTTAGCTCCTGACATCAGTTGATCAAAGCTGACAGACCAGTCCAAGGGGATGCTTTACCATCCATCCATGCATCCATGCATCCATCCATTTTTTCACATATCCCTTCATTTGTGTGTTCAGTTCTCATGCTCAGCAAGCGTGAGGTCCTGCTGGAGGCTGCAGGGTACAGGATGCAAAGACACTCTCTGGGAGCTCATCCTCGAGCAAAGAACCAGACGCATGGGGGAGCTCCAAAAAGATGTAATAGAGTGCTTTAATTGCCCCCCAAATCTTTACCAACACCCATATTTACAATTAATCTATAATAAATCTTCAGTAAGAAGCCATGTCAGGTCTCTCTCTCCCCACCCTCCACGTACATCGCCGTTCCTGCCTGCTTCCTCTGTAGTGTAGACTGCAGGCTCTGCCCCCACGCAGCACAATGTGTCACTCCACAAAATCTACTGAACATGTGCCAGACACCTTCTAGGCAGCAGGGACACACAGTGGTGAAAAAAATAAGTTTTTCCTCATTACCCTCTAATGGCAGAAGACAGAAAGAAGCTGATAAACAACTAACCCTCAAGCAGGAGAGCGAGCAGTTGAACAGGGTCCAGCTGGCACACGGAGGAAGGAGCGCTGTGGATTCAGATGCAGGGGGGCGGGGAGCACGCCAAGAGAAGGTGGCCTCTGGACATGGCGTGGGCTCTTAAAGAAGTGGGGGAGGGTATTCCTCCTCGGTGTTGGTGTCTGAGGATGTTGGAAGATGACCTGGCTCTTGTGCGCTCTGGGCCGAGGCCTCTAAGGCCTCCATGTTGAGAGAACTGGATAAAGCGCCATCCCAGCTGGTGACTGCAGCTCCTGGCACTGTGGGGTCTGAGCCTGTGTAGTAAGGGGAAGTGGAGGGGTGCAGACAAGAGGCCTTCTGGTCCTAGGGTGTCATTGTCACAGGCCCCTCACTTAACCTCCCTGGATCTCCTCTCATTTGCAAGGAGGGAAGGTTTGACTCGACCCTCCAAATATCCTCCGAGCTCCAGCTGCTCGCCTGTGAGGCCCCACCGTGTCGGCACTGCTGACGTGGCGTGTAAGTCAGGCTGAACAGTGAGCTCATGACTGAGACGTGCTGTTCCGCCCACCGGTGATCAGCTGCTGCTGGCGTTCTGCGTATTTGAATCATTATTCTCTGTCTAATTTTCTGGAGTTTGAGACTTTTGTAAGGTGCAGATCTAATCACTTTGCAGTTGTTTGGCACGTTCTTTCCTGGGGTAGCTGCGAGCGTAGGGGCTTCATCAGCCTGGGCTCGCGCACAGTGTGGCGTGTCTGGGGTCACTTTGTATGCTTTATCCCAGGCTGGCAGCTGGATGGTTCACAAGGAGTTTTGAGAGTCGCTGCCTGAAGCAGACAGCACCATCTTAAGAGAATTTGATTTTTCAGAGAAGGATACTTGAGAAAAGAGCGTGTTTTCTGAGGATAGCCTATCAAGCCATCAGACATTCCCATGAACGTGATAGCAGGGGCCATAAATAGGGAGAAGCAATGCCAGGCACTGTACTGAGTGCTTTATTTTTTTTAAAAGATTTATTTATGCATACAAGAACTGGGGTGCAGGCCAGAGTCACAAGAGGTGAGAGGATTCACCAGAGACAGAGTGGGGAGCAGAACAAGCAGATCCACTGAAATACACTGCTGAGGGGAGCAGCAGGCAAGGCAGGAGAGGTCTGCTGTGCCATGTGGGTCCCCTCCCCGGTGGAGGATCGAACTTGTGCTGCTGTGCCATGGATGCTTCACAGTGCGGCGCTCAACCCACTGCAGGGAGGCCCCCTGAGTGCTTTATATATGTTTGCTCATTTAATCTTCACAGCTTTATAGGGTATGTTCTGCCATTATCATCCTACAGTGTGGAGGCTGCCGTCGAGCGCACCCCAGCTGTAGACTGGCCGCAGGGTCTGCAGGTGCCGTTCCTCACTTTGCCCTGTCCCCACCCCTACCCCAGCAGCAGCCCCAGAGTGCTGTTGCTCCTGGAATGCGAGTGTGTATCTCTTTCACCCGCCCCTTGGGCTGGGCATGCTGGTGACCCCAGCAGCAGTGGGTCGCCCCGGCTGACCGACTTGCATCTGGGTGACAGTAGCACTCCATGGGTGTGGGCCGCCTCCTGCAAGGTGGTCACCGCACGCTCGGTGGTGGCCTTTCAAAGGCCTTGTAGGTTGCTCGTTCACACAGCCACCCGGGCAAACCCCACACATCTTTGAGTGGAATCTTGGGTGGAATCTTGGGTGAAACCACCATTTTTTCCTCCTTATAATTCCTGCCTCTGGGGACCCGCGGACTAGAACAGGAAGGCTCGTAGTGTGCGGCCATGTGGCATGGCCCAGACACGCCAACTGTCAGGTGTCTCCACTGGCTCGTGACCCTGAGTGCTACTCACTCGAGTCTCCCCAGCACATTCCTGCTGCGCCCCCACAACACCCCCAGCAGGTGAGTTAGGACCAGGTGTGAGGCTCTTCCTCTGGTTCACACAAGGCGTGACAGCACTCTGAGAAGGTGCCGCACCGTCACATCAGAGTGTCGTTACAGCGCCGAACTGCTGCGACGTCTTCCCGTTGCAAAGGGTGAGCGACAGGACCTTTTAAAATATAGCTGTTTTTTCACTTCTTAACAAGCTTTCTTATTCCTTAGACTATTGTTTCGCTTGCAGCGTCTGCTCGGTACAGCACGTCTGGAAGTCATGTGTTGGGTGGGACGAGATGCTTCTGATACCGTCCTTTGTTCTTTCCCTTTAGGCCTTGAGAGTCTTGCAGTTGTGTGAACTCACAGTGGCTTGGGGGGGGGGGGGGCTTGGAAGGGGGACTTGGAGGAGAGGAGGCAGGGTGGGGTACACCCAGACACAGGCTCCTTGCTGACGGGTCAGGTGGGCGAGGAGCAGCGGGTTTGGGAGAATGTGCAGGAAAGACAGACGGGCATAGGGACCGTGGATGGGCAGACGGGACGGATGCAGAGCCTTAACCCAGGGCTGCGGGCAAACCCTGCGGCTAGAAGCTCTGTCTCCTGGTTTCGCAGAGGGTCTCCCTGGACAAACTCGAGTCCTCTCGGGGGGAGTCTGGAACATACAGCCTTTACCTGGACTTTGTGGCTTCTGCCAAGTGGTCCTGCCAAGAGTCCACCTGTCTGCTAAACCATACCTCGCGGCCACCAGGGACTCCAGCCGCTAAGCCAGCACGAGCTCCAAGAGGGCGCCCTCAGGAAAGTGAGGGTTATAGGAAGGAAGCTTGAAGTTCCCCCCGTCCCCACAAACACAGTCCCGTGAAAGCAGACAGTTTCTGAATCACAGATTCCGCGGATATCCAAATCCCCGGACGCCGTTTTCATCCAGGCCCCAGCCCAGCCCAGCCCAGCAACTAGCAGCACCAACCACCACCCTGCAGACCCCAGGCTGGGCACTCCCAGTCCCTTGCCCGCCCCCAGATTCTCCAGTGCTGACGCTGGCTCCCAGCCCCCACTCATCTGTGCCTGGTGCTCCGTCTCGTACCATCAGTGGTTCTGCTCCTGTCTACCTGTCGTCTTTCAGATTTGAGCCTTCAGATCCAGCTTAAACCTCCTTCGTGGTCCCTAACACAGACCATGTGGACTGGCCTGGGTTCTCCCTTCGAGAACATCTCTCCTGGGGCCTCCCTGGTGACTTAGGGCTTAAGTCTCAATGCCGTCACTGCCACAGCCTAAGTTTGGGCCCCAGCCAGGAATCTAACCCACATATGGATCAGCAGACCTCTCCTGTCTCACCTCTGCTCCCCTTAGTGTATTTCAGTAAAATCTGCCTGTTCTGCTCCCCACTCTGCTCTGGTGAATCCTCTCATCTCCTCTCCCCCCACACCTCTGGCCCACACCCCAGTTCTACACAAACATTAAAAAAGTCAACCCATTTTGACCTTAGCAAAATATCTGTAGTTCCTTTAACAAACCATTAGATTCCTCTTGCCTTTGGGGCTTTTATGCTTGTTAGAAAGTTTAGAAGTCTGCATCCTGCACCCCATACGAGCTGCTTCTGGACTAAATTCAGATATCTCCAGAAGGTTTCCGGGGATGAACCTCCTCAATCCTAACCCCACTCCAAGGCCCCCCAAAGGTCTATTCATGTCTGGTGGGACCAGTGCTTAGGCCCAGCATGTCACTTCCACGTGTATCTTATCTGCTTAGTAACCTGTTCTGAGCCTCCTGTCTCAAAGGTCTGGCACCTCCACCTTGCAAGGGACACAGTAGACACCCGCTATAACATTTGTTGAATGAATGAGTTTAAGTGACATTTCTGAGGACTATGTCCCTGGGCTTTTGAGAATGGCTAATTGTATGAATCTGTAAAATGTCTTAGGCCAATAAATAATGGCCAGGCTGCTTTAGCAGGAATAGTGGCTGCTGTCTCAGGCGCCCTCAACCTGGCACCTCATCCCTGCAGGCATCTTGATGGAAATGGTGCTGGACAGGTAGACAGAAGGGACTGGAAGTTGCTAACAAGGATGATCTGATACGGACCTCAGGGCTTTGCTTCTCTGTGAGTAACTGCCATACCCACAGTGGAAGTTCCTGAGCCTATGATGACAAAAGAGGGGGGTAAGCTGCACTGGGACACAGGTGCTCAGCCCTCCTAGTCCCACCTCCTGATCTACCTAGGCAGGTAACTGGCACCCGACACGTGGCTTCCCATGCCAGACACACAGCACGTGGCCTCGTAGCATAAACACTAAGCTGTGCTCTTTCAGAGTCACTCAGAAATGCTCACATCCTGAATGTTAAACTCAAGAACACCAAGGATACCTGTTGCTGAGGTCACACCTGGCTTCTGCAGTCTCTGTGTGAACCCCTCGGAGTTGCCGACTTCCAGCCGACTTGCTTTCACACATGCTCCTTTTGCTTAAAGCAAGGTCCATCTTTGGATAGAATCTAGCCTAGTTAGAAGAGGGTGTTTCTCCCAGGTCAGTACTGGGGAAGTAAGGAGCTTTATCCTCTTGAGGGAGCAATCACCCTCAACTGGGGTGACTTGAACCCTACCCACTCATGCTCGCAGACTTTTAGGTCCTGGCTGCCCAGTACTTTCACAGGGGTGGGGAGGGCGGGCAGCATGTCCATCTAATCCGATGCACATTTTGGGTGATGCCAGGATGTACTGACATGCTCAGACTGAAGACTGGCTGCGGGCTGTGCTCACTCCTTTCGGATAGCACAGAAGTTGAGCTCTCACGCCACTGACCATTACCAGGGGTAGATTCTGTTTCATAAGCACAGACCTACAGACTGAGCTTGGTGAGCAAAAACCACTTCCAAGAACATGGAAGCCCTTTCTGGACAAGCAGCCATTGTTGCTTTGCCATGGGTGTCCCTGAGCTAATTAAAAGGACATCTGACATGGAAGATTCTCCAGGTGATGCCAGTTTTGTGTGGGTTCAATGATAGGGAGCATGCATTTGCTCCCCTAACTAGACATTTAGAACTAAAAGCAAGTTGGAAACTGTCTGGTCTTAGACTTGTTCTTAGACTATTTTTTAGCTGAGGAAACCATTCCTCAACATGAGTTTACACAGGATTCCAGTAAATGAAGCAGCTAATCACGAGCTCTTCCAGGAAAGTGGGAATAGGGACAACAAGCCCACTCATCTGGTGTCTCTCATTGTTCCATAAGGAAAACCACAGTCTTTGTCCAGGCCTGCTCCTGGTGCCATGGGCGGCCAAGCCCAGGGAACGGTCTGGTGCCTGGAAGAGAGCTGCTGTCAGGCAGAATTCTCAGGCCCCGCTAATTAACAAGCCTTTCTGGTCCCAGGTTTCCTCATCTGTAAACTTAGCTACGTCAACCGCAGGTAATTTTGAGAGTGTTGAGTGAAACGCTAGGTAGGAAAGCTCAGCGCGCCCTGCTGGACTGCAATATTCTAATTTGATTCCATTTTGGTCCAGCCAGAGCTATTTTTCATTGCTCTTTCTAGGTCTCCCCCAACACAGCAATTCTTTCAGTAGGATTCACAGAGTTAGCCAGCTGTGCATTTCAGCAAACACTAGGGTTCTTCAGATCTGCTGTGACTTGGTCTTTAAATTTCCTCAATGGTGAGTGCTTATTTCAGAAAGCCTATAAAGTCCATAAAAATAAAAGGAAGATTCTTACTGGACTTCACTTCCTAAACAAAGCCTTCATTAATATTTTGGTCTATTTCCTTCCATTCTCCACCCCTCCCCCCTAGTGTGTGTGCTTGTATGGAATATGAAAACATGATTGTTTTGTTTTGATCTTTCTTACTGGTGGGCAGAAGTTTTGCTAAATCCCACCTTTCAAAACTAGTTATTGGAAGCTGGTTCCAGAGAAGAGGAGCAGATGTTGCTCGTCTGTTTCACTCAAACTGTAACATCAAACCTTCCCATAGCTGTAAACACTCTTCTCAGATTAAGCTTCTAAAGTATACCAATTTCTGGGAAAAGTCCCAGTCTTAAACCAGCTTCCCTTCTCTCAATTGACAGTTGCCAAGTCCTGTCTGAGTCTTTTTGCCTTTTATCCACATTAGTCACCGCCTTCTCTTTTCTAGCGTGAATTTGTGGTTTGGCTTGGTGACCCTCTACTTACAAAATGAGTTGAAGCAGGATTCTTGCCTTTCCTAAGTGGGCAGTCCCTACTTGATAAACAGCTCATCCACACCTCTCCACCCAAGACCACTGCCCCTCCTCTTACTTCCCAGCCCTGCCTGCCCTCTGGGCTGCTCTGCCATTGCCATAAGTGGAAACTCTGGGAGCTGCAAAGGAATTTGTGGGCTCAGGAGTACAGAGGGGACAGAATTATGAAAAGCAGGAATAGCCTAAAAGAAGGGATCCCGGAAAGGAAAAAGAAATCCGTAGAGGTAGAAATAACACAGAATGTTGCGGAGGGTCAGCCCCAAACCAGGAAACCAGGAGAAACTCAGCTTGCCCCTATTTCTTGGCCTGTTGCCATTGTGACCCAAGCTCTTGCTTATGCTGTTGGGCTAGTTCAGTTACACTGTAGGCTAAAAGAGCACTGTGTGGGCTGATCTCCATTTATAACGTCACATCAGTGGGAACTGCATTCCGAGTTCCACACAGCCAACTCAAAAATGATGGGAACACAACCCACTGGTGAGGGAGAGACTGTAGCCATTGTCCTGAGGTCCACTCTAGATTGTTCCTGTGCATCAGGAGATTGGCGGGAGTGCCCAGGTGCTCCTTATTTCTTGCAATATGGGCCTCAGTGGGTATTTCTGTATGTGTGTATATGTGTGTGTGTGTATATGTGTGTATATGTATATCAACCCAAAGGAAGTAGGAGTGAACCCCAATGAACTTGTGATTGGGGATTATGTAAAATGACCAAACCAGTGACTTCAGCCAACTAGTGGAGTGTATAGTCCTGACCCATTCAGATAATCATGCCTGGTTGAATGATAGTCACAGGGTTAGTTTCCTACAGATGTACCAGAGACCATACGATGAAGAAAATGGCCTCCAGTGGAACACAGATTATCTCTGGGGGTGGGTTTTGAAATTGTCAGCAGCTTCCCCATGGTGTTTATATCCTTCACTTTTGGCATGGGGTATTTGAATGAGGTCATCCTCTTGGGTCCATTTTCTGAGTGTTGATCATTTTGTGGCACAGAGAACAGCTTCTATTCTTAGAGAGGGGTCTCTAAGTTGAAATTCTGCCTGCCTGGTTCCCAGCCCATCCCCCCTTCTTCCCGATCCACTTCCCCCCAAACATTTCTTCTTTGTGGGAAATAATTCACAATTCACAAATTGTGTTTCTTTCCTCACACCAAGCCTATTCCCACATACAGACAGATTCTGAAGTGATTTCATGGATGAATCATGCCGTTATCCGGCTGTATTTATAGGAGCTGCCTTTTGACAAAGATTTTGATATGATCTACATTAAGTCCCTTTCATTGTCTGCCACTTATTCTTGGTGAGACTGGCTTATGGGTGAAGTGCTGAGTGTGAGAGTGGCAGGGCTTTGGGGTTGCACAGATTTCTCTCTTTACTGTCAGTTCTGGGTCTTGTTCCATTGATTGAACCATGGTTGGTAGAGGTTGTGCTCTAATACAAGGAAGTTGACCCAAACCAAGATGGTAGCTGACTGTGTCTGAACTGGTGACAAATAGGACTTCTGAAACATCCATTGCTTATGTCGTTGCATTCCAGTGACTGTGTAATCTCTTAATTAAAATTAGCTCACAAATGGAATTTATTTCCTTTCCTAATCCAGCTTTCAAGCTTTGTTTTCTGTGCAACAAATCTCTCTCCTCTTTCTTCTTTTTTTTTTTTTCTGATAGGGATCTGGAAATCCTGTTAATATTTAATTGGTGTTTAAATTATTTACACATCAACCATTCATCTGATTGTTGCATTTTAAAGAGCAAGTTCCAGTGGCACTCCCAGCTGGCTTTCCAAGTCTTGAGCGTGGAGTGTCAATAGGGAAATGACCGTGGACAGAAGTCAGGCCATCTCAGACTTGAAAACTGGAGGTCTTAGAAAGTAGTCAGTTGGATCACATGCACGTCTTCCAGCTACTTCTGACGTGTTCAGCATGTAAAGCTTATATAACCTCTTTTATTAAGAAGAGTAATGATTGATGAATCACGTACTCCCCTAGAAAATTTAGCTTAAACTTCTTGTTATCTAGTAAGGAGTCTTGTTTGATCAGATCCATGCATTATGGCTCAGTAGGCCTTGGACAAGGAAACAGGAAAGGTCATTTTGCCTGTTACATAAGATGAAATCAGGAGCTGGCCTTTGTAATCCCCTTTGGCCACCAGGATATCTAACTTGGCCATCTGCTCTGACCAAATGACTCCACAGCTGAAATCATGCACGTTCACTTTATGCCATGGGGGAGCCAAAACCATGCCCTGTCCAGGGGGTTTCCAGCCATCAAGTTGCAGGCTTTTAAGGAGAGCTCGGTTAAGTGAATGGTGATTCTGTCCTTGAAGGATCTTACACCCCCTAAAAGAAACAATATGTATTTCTGCTCCTTGCCTAAAGGTGTAACTGCTACTGCACTGATTCCTCAAATGCATTTTCATCTCCTGTTTTAACCTCCCCCTGATTTTCTGTGAGCCCCTCCCCTGTCCCCCCAAGCTACCCCCAACTTCTCCATAGCCACNTCAAATGCATTTTCATCTCCTGTTTTCACCTCCCCCTGATTTTCTGTGAGCCCCTCCCCTGTCCCCCCAAGCTACCCCCAACTTCTCCATAGCCACAATGACAAACTTTCATTTAAAAAAGGAAAAAAAAACTTTCTGCTGGGTTTTCAAACTGTGTTGCCCACAGCCTCTGCAGAATTTAACCAAGGAATAAAATGAGAAATGAGCTCCTGTAGCTAAATAAATCTGAGCTGTAGCATTACCCAGAAAGGAACCAGACTGAGCTTTGTCCACAGTTCTTTACCACTAGCTCTGCTGAAATGAGATCTTTGCCTACAATCTGATCAAGCTTGTTCATCTCTGAGTGAAAGCTATAGCATTCAAACCGTAATGCACACAATTTTGGACATTATCCACATATGGTATTGGAATTTGCCTCCATTCTATTTTTAAAAAGAGGTAGAACATAAATTAATATTTGAACTCTAGATGTATCTGATGAAAAATAATGATCTAGGCTTTTCAAAGAAATTGAAAAGTCCTACTTTCGTTTGCTTTTAATGAGTTTCAGCTGCAATCACAGCCTGCAGCCCAATCTCCCAGTATTGGAGAGTTAATGTTAGAGTTTGAGCCAAACAGATACTTCTGTTTCCATACACCATTTTAATGAGAAATCAGAACAACGAACTTAGAAAACATCAAGATTTTATCACTACTTTCCTGGGACTTGTACTTACTCTTTTTCACAGGAGTTTATATAAAGATTCTTTTGGTGTGAACCTTCTACACCAACTTTCTTTCCTGCGGGCGACTCTGACTCTTTAGCCTCCCAGAATAGTGGAGCATCAAGGGTTAGGGTGTCTTAGTGCTTCACACTCACATGTATGGCTGATCAGTTACCTCATTTGTAAATTAGGTGGCTCACGTGACATCAGTGCTTTTGTAGGTGAAAATAGGCAAATGAGAGCAATTTCAAATGTGTCATGTTCATGTAAGGCTTTGGTGACACTTGGGAGAGCGGTAGTTAAGGAACCCAGAGACGTTTCTCAGCCTCTTTGTGGAAGCTGTTACTCAGATGCTGAGAGTCTTAATATATACAAATTCAAAATGCTGTTAAATCCACGTCATTGAAATAGCTTAGATGAAGTGTATTTCCTTTGCTCTGTGTGTGTGTGTGTGTGTGTGTGTGCGCGCGCTTTGCTTTCAATCCTGCCAAAATGGCAGCCCTAAATTAGTGACAGCCTTTCCCTGAATCTGAGGCACGAAAGTGAAGTCTGCCCTTGCTGTCACCACAAAACATTCAATTTTCTAGAGCAGTTGTGATGTTTATTACCACTTCAGTGATGTTTGTGAAGTAGGGATGGAGCAGGAGCGAGCACAGCTGCTTCTGTGTGTAGCAATATCTCATTTTTTAAAAAAAAGTCTATTTACTATAAATTATTAGTCCCCCTTCCACAAGACCAGAGGGAAATTGAAACTTAATTATCACTGGAAACCCCTCCCTCTTCCAACCCCAGAATGTGTCGTTATTTAGTAAGTAGAAGGAAACAAGTGGAGAGCCAGCGGGCAGACCTCCGTGGTCACTCTTGAAAGCAGTCCCCGTGGTTGACGTGGTACCGAGCGGTGGACCTTTGCCTGTGGATTTTTCCCTTCCATGTGGTCCAGCATGTCCCTGAGACACTCAAGCCATCACCTGATATAAGGCTCTGTATCTTTCAAATGAGGCTTGGGGGTTGTCTCATGGGGAGGAGTCTTGGGTTTTATGTAAACACAAAGCAGAGCTTCTGTTATGGCTCCATTTCCCTGGGGGAAGGTGGCAGTGAGAGGAGGAAAGGTCGTAAAAGGCTGGTGTGGTGCTGTGCACTGGGGTGTGCAAATCTAGCACCCGAGGGCCAGGGCAGGCCTGCCTGGGGAAACTGAGCCTGAGAGCAAACAGATGAAAGGAACCTGCTGGAAGAACACCCACGTTCAGCACTGGCAAGTCAGCTGAGCCAGACTTCCTCAGTTCAGTGAGTGATTTTGTTTTCGCAACCAGATACCAGCCAGGACACAGATATGGGATGACTGTGCTTGCCTGCAGCCGGCTCTCCATCCGGGCACCTCTGGTAGAGGCCTGCTTTCATTCTCATTTCTTTTTTGGTCTTTTTACCCTAGGAAGATATTCCTTGATTTTATCTTACTTTCAACCCTAAATAGCATCCCCTGTCTGGAGAAACGGAAACAAGGCAACAATTGTTTGGGAGTTCGGAGTCAGAGGCATGTGTTGGCTCGTCCGGCTTTGGTTGTGCAAGGAAGAGGTCCTCGTGAAGAGGTCCTCGTGGGTCCGTTAAGGAAACGCAGGACCCACTGTAGGTAACTGCGGTGAGCTCCATTCCCAGCCATGAACCTGACGACTGTTGAGGATAAGAATTTAATTCTCTCTTACCTAAGAAAGGGAGTGACAAAGAGGAGGTCTCCCCAGCTTTAAAAAGAAGCCAGCAGCTCCACCGTGCCCAGGAAAGTCCCCTGGTGTCCCGGGAGCTGGTGTCTGAGCCCAAGAGCCTTGTGAACGGAGGGGACGCTGGCGATCGTGGCTTCTAGCCTGACTTTCGTCCTCAGACTTTCTGTTGGTGGCAACTCCTTTATATCAGAGTGGGTAAAACAGGGCAACGTTGCCTGTGGAGTGTCACCGCCAAGCCCCGTAGAGCGGTCCCATTGGCTAGGCCCACCTGATCGTCTCGTCAGTGTGACTGTGGTGTCTCATGAAGTAAACGTCGTCAAGGCTTTTTGGGTGTATACAAAACCGTTTTCTCTTCGGCTTGTCCTCTCCAGGGATTTGAAATTGGACGGAGGGAGACAATCGACAGGGGCCGTGAGCTTGAAAGAGATCATTGGCCTTGAAGGCGTGGAGCTGGGTGCTGACGGGAAGGTAAGGCCACCCGCTTCCAGTCAGGGTCTGTGCTGACGCCACCAGGGCTGGAAACGGAGGCAGCCTGGCGGATCACAAGCCTCCCTTGTGGGGAGGAAGACAGGTCGGGGTGCTTTGCTGGGCATACGACATCTGTCCCCATTCCCCACCGTGTCAGAGGGAATGCACCAAGCCGGCGAGCCAGTGACGAGATCTCGCACGCCTTTCTCTGTCAACACTGTTAACGATGGAGTGTGGCCCACCTCCGTCTGTTGTGCGGGTGCACACGTGTGTGCTCCACGACGGAGTGAGAGGTTCACAGGCAGACAGCATTCCCACTACGGGTAGGGTACTTTGGGGTCTCATAAACGTCCCCAGCCTCAGGTGTGGCCCACAGGCATCAGGCTATACCGTTCCTCTTTCAGCCACAATTCACTGCTGGGTTGAAGTCTGAGGAATCAAGGTGGTAAGGTGACACCAACCTTCTTGTGCTGGACATAAACCATAGACAGGCTTCATAGACCCTCCCAGAGCCGGGTTTTGCAAGTCTCTTTGGGGAAGCCGTTCCAGCCTAGTTTGCTTGCAGCTGCACGGGTGGGGTGGCACATGGCCTTCCCCCATGCCTCCTGCTGAATAGCTGGTCAGCCCTGTACCTGATTGGCATCAGCCCTGAGCTCTCGGTGCTGGGGCGCATGTGCCAAGTTTCCCCGAGCAGGTGAAATGAGGGCACCAGTTCTGTCTTCATTCTGAGAGCTCGGTGTTTGCGTAGGGACTAGGGAGTATGGACTAGAGATGGGGAGCGTGGAGAACCACTGCCAGCAAGGCCCACAGGAGGCCACAGCCCCTTGTCAGAAACTCGTGGGATGTGATGTGTCGTGATATTTTGCACTGGATGGATTATAAAATGGAATTCGGTGTGCGTCTCGTGTATTGTACACTCTCCCAACAGTTTCTGAGCCAGTACTTGTCAGACATAGTATGAATAGGTATGCCAAGTGGCATAACTTAAAAAAAAAAAGTAAAACTAAACAGGCCTCAAGTCAGTTGGGTTTAGGTTTTTGCACAATTTGGCAGAAATGAGCGCCAGAACAAGCTTCATTTTTCAGATGTCGTTGGATTTTTTTTTAAAGATTTATCTATTAGTTATGTCTACAAGCTGGGTGGGTACAGTTCAGAGACGTGGGAGGTGAGAGGATTCACCAGAGACAGAGTGGGGAGCAGAACAGGCAGACTCAAGTACACTGCTGAGGGCAGCACTGGGCGAGGCAGGAGAGGTCTGCTGCGCCAATTGGGTCCTCTCCCCGGCCGGGGATCGAACTCACGCTCCTGTGCTGCGGATGCTTCATAGTGCGGCGCTCAACCTGCTGCGCCACCAGGGAAGCCCTCATTGGATTTTAGAATGACAGATATGAAACTGCGAACCTGAGTTGGCTGGGTCAGAGTGTGAGCCGCGTTGCCTGGGAATAATCACTTGCCTCTTTTGGCTTTATTTTCTAGACTGTTTCGTATACCCAGTTTCTGTTACCCACAAATGCCTTTGGAGCCCGGAGAAACACTATAGACTCCACCTCCTCCTTCTCCCAGTTCCGGAACCTGAGCCACCGCAGCCTCTCCATAGGCAGGGCCAGCAGCACCCAAGGGAGCCTCGACACAGGTAACCTCAGGCCTGGCTGACTTTGGGCAGTTGGTGCTTCTGTGCATCGGGTCTCTGTGTGCAGACCCAGAGACGGGCCACTGGAGCTCATGGATGGGCCTTTTGGGCAAGCCCCGATTTCAAGCTGTGCAGACTCTCAAGCAAACCACAGGGTGATCTCTCTGATGAGCAGCCTCAGTCACCACAAGGAGAAATGCCAAGACCACCGACCCACACAACACAGCCAGCTTCCCCGGCTTCTCGCCACCGTGCAGCATCTCATCTCAGCAATTACCTGGTTTAGACTTAAATTTTTATAGTGCACACGTGGTGGGCTTCTCCAAGTAATTGGGTCAGAAACACAGGATCAAAAGGGAAGCTCTCACTTTGTGATTGCATAGCGGGCAGGTGAGTGGACTCAGCCACCAAGAGAAGACTTGCGTGCTCCCAGCTTTGCCTATAAACATTTGTAAGAACTGACATGAGGGAGAAATGGTAGTATTTCTACTGGCAGAGAAACTGCGGGTGAGCATGGAGGTCTTAGGCCTGTTTATGTGCTGAGTTTAGAAGCCCCGTCCTGTTTCAGCCGCCTCTAGTTATTTACAGCTGTTTGCCCGGGTGGTTGCGCTGATTTGCGGTCTCACAGACACAATGGCTTGCCCGGATGTGTTTGCCCCAAAAACGCACTCCTCACGGGACACAACTTGAGTCTATTCATTGCATCTGCGGGTTTAGAAAATGAGCCTTTTTCAGGATCGTGTTTTGTTGTCTGAGTGTTCTCTTGCACGCTCTCCCAAGTGTGCTGTCCTCCATCAGGGAGGTGAATACATCATTTTCTAAAATGGAAAAAAAATCACAATCAAATACTTGGCGAACCCTCTTGCAGGGGCCCGCACGTCGCTGGCGCGCAGTGCTATCTCCTGAAAGCTCCAGCAGCAGGGCTCCAAGCTACCCGACCTGAAGTCTCACTCTGCACTTGGCCGTCTCCCTGCTGCTTTAGCTACAGAGGGTCCGCGGGTCCCTAATGACCACTTTGCACGTGCCCCCTAGGTAGCGACCTGGGAGACTTTATGGACTATGACCCGAATCTCCTGGATGACCCCCAGTGGCCTTGCGGCAAGCACAAGCGAGTTCTGATCTTTCCTTCCTACATGGTGAGTAGCCGCGTGGACGTGATCAGTGTGCTCGCCCCTCAGTCTCTGGGAGCTCGGGTGCTTGCCTTCAGAGAGGGGCTGCTCTGCCTTGAGGGGCGGGGCACGGCTTGCTCAGACACTGCTGTGCTTGGGACCTGCTTGGGGACTCCCCAGCGTGGGTTGCCACAGGAGACCCAGCATGTGCTTCTTTCCCGAACTCTGCTTGTTACCTGGCCCGTGTCTGCCACTTCGGTGCCAGCGCAGGGCCGGAGACCCTCCCTTCTGAGGGGGGTGCCCCCACGTATGCACCATGGACCTCTCCAGGGGAGGACCAGCCCCGTCACTGGCCGTGCTCGGTTCAAATTCAGCTGTGTTTGGCGTTCTTGGTGACGGTGGCCATAGCACGCACTCTGAGCAAACATTTGGCACCGGGCTCTGGATGACAGAATTATCTTCTGGGAAAGGGAAAGTAGGGCAATGTGGGTGTTAAATGCAAAACCTTTCCTTGCTGTTTTTATTTCATGGACTTTTCCTGTTTTTCCCTTTGTGCAATTTTGGTGTCTGCTTTTGGCCGGCTCATCATTTCCCATCACTCTGGATGGTTGTTTGTCCAACACAGGGGGGCCCAGTAGGGTCCCATGTGCTTTCTTCGGGTAGACATAGCCTGACTCAGAGGCAGCTGCAGCCTGGACTGCTGAGGGAGGCTGGGTGTGACGCTGGCTTCTTGGGGAACTCCACGTGCCAGGTACATCACCCCAGCACCCAGTGGGAGAGCCCTGACCCAGGATGCCCTCGCTGCTTCATGCCAGGCCAGGCTGGGGCAAGCACAGCCAAAACATCCTGCCTCTAATCCCCTTGCTCCTTCTCAGCCCAAGGCTCAGGAGTCGAGTAGAGGTTCTTTTTCTGTTTTAAGGGCTTGTGTCTACAGAGGCCAGAACACCCAGCCCCAGGCACCTGAACACTCATTAGGAGCTCAGAGTACTCAGCTCAGGCTGCCGCCCCCCAGCCTCCCTCCTCACTGAACATTTGGCTAGTAGCTGCCATTAGACAAGCACTAGGCGGAATTCAGGCGCTTGACAATTACTTTCAGCGTCTGTCTCCTTGTCGTTTGGCAGGTCACTGAGGGATCTTTCTAATACGCCACTTTGGATCAGAATGAGTTGCCAGAGGTCTTTAGTTGGAAATGGCCCCTACTCCTCACTCTTCTATCATTATTCCCCAACTCCTAACACAGAAAGAAAATCCAGCACCATCTATACTTTATTTTCACTCCATGTTCTATTAGAGTATTTACTTCCTTTTAAAAGGGGTTTTGGGTGCCTCCCTGGTGGCGCAGCGGGTTAAGCAACGCACTGTGAAGCAAACCGCAGCCACTGCAGCACGAGTTCGATCCCTGCCACTGGCCAGGGAGGGGACCCACATGGAGCAGCAGACCTCTCGTGCCTCACCCAGTGCTGCCCAGTGTACTTGAGTCTGCCTGTTCTGCTCCCTACTGTCTGGTGAATCCTCTCACCTCCCAAGACTCTGGCCTGTACCCCAGTTCTTGTGTGCATAAATAAATAAATATTTAAAAAAATAAAATAAAAGGGGCTTTGCCGCAGTCCAGCTCCGGCCAAAGGCCAGGTCCCCAAAGGATGGAACAGAAGTCAGCGAAAATGAGGGGGGTTCAGGGTTACGAGACTCAAGTCGGGGTATGGTATGAGTCCTCCTGAAAAGTCTCAGCAGGTCTTTATTTATACATTAAGGAGAAAGGGGCAGGATTACATGAACATTTGCATTGATCCGGAAGTTAACAATTTTTTGGAAAAAGTTAACTTTCTTTTCTTTCAAGAGTGGCTTGGCGCCTTCTGACCTTCAGCCAGGATAGATGACACAGGTGATTACAAAATGAAGACAGCATCTTTCCACTAGTGTTAGAGTTATTATGATTGGTTGATTTATATTATCTATGGCAGGTATACTAGTTTTACACAATCACAACTAATTATTCTATTTTCACTCTGAGTATAAGATGAATTATTAGTTTAAGGTCAAATTGATGTCAGCCTTCTACTACAGGCCTGCAGGAAGAGGGAGGTACCCAAATCAACATCTGAATAGTATCTGTACCCTTGCATTTGGCTTTCAATAGGAATCACTAGTTTCATTGTCTTTAGATTTGATCGATAATGTGTTACTAAGGTATCTTTTGTATTGAGTTAAATTTAATTCACACAAGAGCAAAAAAGGGAAAGGGAGGAGGGGTCCTGCAACTATTATCACCTGAGGAATGCTGGACCTACCTTTAGCAAAGGCAGAAATGCAAAGCCTGTCACCAAGGCCCAGTCTTGAAGGTCACGTTTAGGTTCCTGAGGCTTGTAGCCCAAAGGAAAATGTTTGAATTTAAAAGTTCTCCTAATAATCTAACTTTAGAATTTGTAGAATAACCACATTCCAATTATATCTATTTTTACCTGGTTTTACTGTATTAATTTTCTAGAATTTGTATTATAATATTAGCCAATTAGTAGTACGTCATCAAAATGCGTGGCAACCAATGACTTTGTTTAATAAAAACAGCCAATTATACAACCACTCCCACGGATGATTTTCCAGCAAGCACGTTTTTTAGTAACTTACAAAACTTTAATTATTAAATCGGCCAAAACAAAAAGGAGTCCGAGGAGGGCCAGCTGTGGAGCCTCTGATTTTTCTGGACAGTTCCCCTATGATGGGCTTTTGCCTCACGGCATAGTTAGGTGGCCCCCATCAAGGCTTTTTTTTTTAATTATTAATATAAATATTTTTTAATTTACATATACTTGCTATCAATTGTAATCCCCATGTATTCCCCATCACCATCTCACCAGTGCACCATCACCTCAGTCCCTCATGCTCCCATCTTCCCTTAACTCTCCCCCTCCGCTCCCCACCAAGTGTCCCCAGTCTGTCCTTGTCTCCTCATTTTTGGTTCTTGTGTCTTTATTGCTGTTATTATTATTGTTCTTAATCCTTTCCTTGAAGGGCTTATTTTTTTAAAACCCTCAAAGGACTTCTTCATATCAGTAGCTCCTAATAAGTGTTAAATGACCAGAACCATTGTCCTGATGTTAGGAGAAAGCAACTAAAAGGTAGAGACTTAGGTAAGGATTCTCCTCAGCATTATTTATTAAAGGTCACTTTTTTTTTTATTATGTAATGTGGGCAGGAAACTCTGGCTCAGGGAGTCCTAGTGAGGCTATCACAGTTGACAGACAGGAAGTGGAGTTGGGGGTGGGGTGGGGCAGTACAAAGCCAGAAACCCTGGCCAGTGCCCTTCCCACTTGGCCTCTGCGTTCCACATTCAGCGCTCAGTGGCAGAAATGCCACCCTCAGTAGGACCTCAAAATGATTCTTTGGATAAAGAAAAAGATGAAAGAGCATTAATTAATTAATTTTATTTCAACAGAAAAAACCCTAAAAAAAAAAGATTTTTGGGCCATCAGTTCAGCAAATTTCTAGGTAACTAGGCGAATAAGAAGGTGCAGTATTTTTTTTAAAAGATTTATTTATTTATGCATACAAGAGCTGGGGTACAGGCCAGAGTCGTGGGAGGTGAGAGGATTCACCAGACAGAGCGGGGAACAGAACAGGCAAATGGACTGAAATACACTGCTGAGGGGAGCAGCGGGTGAGGCAGGAAAGGTCTGCTGTGCCATGTGGGTCCCCTCCCTGGCCGGAGGCAGGGATTGAACTGGTGCTACAGTGGCTGCAGTTTGTTTCATAGTGCATTGCTTAACCCACTGCGCCACCAGGGAGGCCCCAGGTGCAGTATTTCTGATAGAATGTGGTTTGGTGGAGATTTCTTCACCATGTGTACCTGGTGATAAGGCTGACCTCTCCACTTACGGGCCTGTTGTTGGACTGGTGCCAGGTCTGATTTTTTTTTCTTTAAATGATTTTATTGTGAGTAGCAAGGCTTTTAATTTTTATAGTCTTCATGAGCAAACTTGCACACGTGGATAATTTCCCTTCTTGGACAGTGTGCCATGCCAGGTCAGCATATATGTCCAAACCTTGTTTTATGTTCCTAAGTGGGTCATTTTTCATTTCACCACATTGAATCTGCAGCCTACGCTTCCTATAATAGCCCACTTTTTTTAGAGAGTGGAATTGCTCAAGGAATGTGTTTGTCTATGTACCTCCGTAAGACGACATCTCCTGTTCTGGCCACAGATGTTGGTACTTGATAAAATGTGGGCCATCCACTTTCCAGCATCCTCATCTAAGTCACTGATGTGCCAGTCCTGTGTTACAGAGAGCCTCAGGTGGCCGTCTCTCAACAAACATGTGGATTGTAGGGCTGTGTCATGCGTGTTCACAGGATGAAGACTATGAGGGGGGGTTGGATGTGGCGGTGATCGAGCTATGATATCTGTCATTCTATTGTTTCTCAGGGTTAAATTTTTTTTTAAAGATTTATTTATTCATATAAGAACTGAGGTACAGGCCAGAAGTTCAGGGGGTGATAGGGTCCACCAGAGACAGAGCGGGGAGCAGAACAGGCAGATGGACTGAAACACACTGCTGAGAGCAGCAGCGGGCGAGGCAGGAGAGGTCTGCTGCGCCATGTGGGTCCCCTCCCTGGCAGGCGGCAGGGATTGAACTCGTGCTGCAGTGGCTGCGTTTTGCTTCATAGTGCGCTGCTTAACCCGCTGCGCCACCAGAGGAGGGCCCTCTCAGGGTTAATTCAGCAAGTCTGATTGGGTTAGTTTTGCCTGTTCTGGAAGGTCATATAAATGGAATCACATACTATATGTTCTTCCTCTTCTCGGTCCTTCCTTCTTCTTCCTTCTACCTTTTTTATTCTTCATTTGTCTTCTTCCCTACAACTTAATAGCTCATATTTCAGGTGTGTTTGTTATTTTTTTAAGTATTTATTTATGCATCCAAGAACTGTGTTACAGGCCAGAAGTGTGGGGGTGAGAGGATTCATCAGAGACAGAGTGAGGAGCAGAACAGGCAGACTGACTGAAAAACACTGCTGAGGGGAGCAGCAGGCGAGGCAGGAGAGGTCTGCTGCACCATGTGGGTCCCCTCCCTGGCCGGGGATCGAACTTGTGCTGTTACAGGGCAGGGAGAGGAGCACCCAGAACCCCCAAGCCTGCCCTCTTTGAATGGGTTTTGCTATTTGCCACATTAAGACAAACATACAAAACCTTTAATGGAAAGGAACTTTAATACAACTAGGGTACAATAAAGAAAGAATAAAGAATATAGTTACTAAGTTAAGCAT
>JAGFMF010011668.1:18475108-18528486 GCA_019455555.1 Galemys pyrenaicus | reverse complement strand
TCCAAGACCAAAAAGCAAGCACAGTTTCTTCACATGTCCCTCTGTTCCACGTGCCTCCTCCAGGTCTCCTTGCTGTTCTCCATCTTCCTTTCTTCTCCTTCTCTTCTCCCTAGAAATCTTTTTTCCTCTTCAGCTCCACCCACTTAGGGCGGAACCAGGATTTTGGAACTTCCCCTTTTCCCGGGACCACCCTGTTACAGTGCTGCAGTGGCTATGGATAGCTTTATAGTGCTGCTACTTAACCCCTTGTGCCCCTGGGGAGGCCTAGTTTTTTATTTTTAATTGCTGCATAGGGTTTCACTGTATTTGTTATATTATCGTCTATATAGGGATATTTGGGTTTTTCCAGTTTAGGGCTATGGTAAATAATATGGCTGTGGACATTCTTGTTCAAGTCTCTTTGTGGACATATATTTTCACTTCACTTGGGTAGACACTTAGGAAGCAGCTTTGTGAGTCATAATGTAGGTGATGATAACCAGTCAGCAGCTACTTGGGTGCACGTCCTTGTTCATGGTTGTGTTAAGTCTAAGATTAAAAAGGTACTTGAGCCACAGTTAGGACACGCCTTAAAGACAAGGGAGTGTTCCAGAGGTGAGCGTTTCCAGGCTCCAAAGAAGCTTGTTATTGACCAAGTTTAAGTGGCTCCCCATCCCCCCTTTCTAAAATTCACCTTGTAATTGCAGTTCTATTTCTATTTTTAGCTTCAATCTCTGCAAGTCACCCATGCTGTTTGCCAGTGTGGAAGGGCTAAGGTGAAAGTTTGAGCTAAAAGAAAAATTCCTGGAGCAGGTGTGGAAACCAAATCACAGCTGGCCCTGTAATCTGGCCTTAATGTTTTTAGCCAGGGACCACAGCAAGTGAAAGTGTGTTGAGTCCCGGGCGCAGGCAGGTTCTCGCAGGGCCTTGGTAATGACTGTGTTGCTCACTGTGGAGAGGGAAGGGCAGCAGCCTGTGTCAGAACCAGACACTCCCTGCCCTGTGCACCGCCTGCTTGTAATTAAAGTTTCACTAGAGAGCGGCTATTTGTCATTAGAACCTGGCAGCTAAAGTCGGTAATGGTTTTACTTTTCCCTCTTCTTTTTGGGTGTGGAGAGCAATTAAGAGGAGAAAGTGAGAGAGCTGACTCAGATAATGCCAACAATACTAACATTACTTGAATGGGCTTCTGGATACTTTTCCTATTCAGGAAGGAATCTCTTTCACTGTTTTGACATCAGAAATTAAATGGACCATCTTTATGATCGTAAAGGTATATAAATCTCAAGAGAACATCTCTTGGATTGAGCTCCATGATAAAGTGCCTGTTCTTTCATTTACTTTCTGTTGCAATCCCTGTACTGATGGAAAAACTCCTTCCACCCCTGAATCTCCCCAGTGCTGTAGGAATGTTTCTTAGAACCTGATTTTTCAATTCATTATGAGATGCTGAGCGTGGGAAATACAAGTCTCAATAAAAGGAAGACTGATTTAGTCTTCCCTGTGGTAGGCGACAGGACTCTGCTTTCCCCCTTCACCCCTTCCATATTCTTTTCATTGAAGGCTGTGTCCAGGAGAAGACAATTATGTACCTGTCAGCAGGGTGGGCTTGTTGAGAAGGTAAAGCAGTTGAACCCTAAGACCACCACCCCCACATATCCTCCCCCCCCCCCCCCCCCGCCTTGCTAGGCCCCTTCTAGGTTCCTCATATTTCAGAATGCCTGAAGCATATTCAGTTTGAGAGATTGTCTCTAGGGAAAGTGACCCAACATTACAACAGCACCATTGCTAACCCTCACTCCAAGACCTGAAAGGCACCCACAGGCGAGGGCCCTGGAGTGCCCCAGCTTCAAGAAAAATCTGTCACTGCCTGTACAGGAGCTGAGCAGTGAGATCTTCGAGAGCGCCAACTTTTGGTGTAAGCATTACATGAATATGCTGTGTTGCACCGTGGTGGGTATTGGTGTTTTTGGGTTTTTTTTCGTAACAGCTTTATTAGATATAAATAACATCATACAATTTACCTCTTTTAAATATACAATTACGTGGTTTTTAATTCACAGTGTTGTCCCTCTATCACCATAATCAACTATCAACTTTAGGACATTTTTATCTGCCCAAAAAGAAACCCCCAAGCCTCTTTACTCCAAACCATCTACACCCTAGACAACCCCTAATTCACCTTCTGCGTCTGTAGACTTGCCTCTTCGTTCACAGAAGTGGAATCACACACCAGAGGTTGTTTGTATCTGGCTTCTTTTACTTAGGTTCCTCTATATAGCAGCATGCATCAGTATGTCGTGGGATTGTTTCTTGTAAAAATAATACACAATGCCTTATTAGCTTTATATTTCACCCAGACTAGATGTTGCTGCATCTGCGCCCTTTCTGTGGACTTGTCCCGGATTTTCGATGATTACTTTGTGATTCTTAACACAGAGGTCCACACACTGTCCATCATTCCAAGATGGCTGTTTAAGAAGCGTACTTTTAGGGCCTCCCTGGTGGCGCAGTGGGTTAAGCAACGCACTATGAAGCAGACCGCAGCCACTGCAGCACGAGTTCGATCCCTGCTGCAGCCAGGGAGGGGACCCACATGGTGCAGCAGACCTCTCCTGCTGTGCCCACTGCTCCCCTCAGCAGTATACTTCCGTTGATCTGCCTGTTCTGTTCCCCGCTCTCTGTGGTGAATCCTCTCACCCCCCCACACCTCTGGCCTGTATCCCAGTGCTTGTATGCATAAATAAATAAATCTTTAAAAAAAAAAAAAGAAGCGTACGTTTAAACTGTATGTGCAGACTCTCTGGGGGGGTGTGAACCTGGGGCCACGCCCATCCAGTCATCACAAGTGACTCCAGAAGGTTCTGTAGCATCGGTTATTTGGCAAATAACTGAAATTTTGCACAGCCTGGGTGTAGTGGCAGGAAGGGTGTCACTGGGCAGGTTCAGGATGGTTCTGGGCAGACAGGGGTAAAGGAAGGAGAGTCTTGGAGCCCTCGGTGGCTTTTCACACTTTTATTAGTAGAGGTGGCCAGGTACATGGCAGGCAGGGAGGCCGGGGGCCCGGGAGGCTGGCAGGCCGCCCAGCCTCCGGAGCATCTCACCCTCTCAGCTGCTTTCTGCTGCTGCTGCTCGCGTTGGTGCTCTCGCTGCTGCTTGTCAGTACTGTCGGTCCTGTAGGTTGGTCCTCACAGTTCTGGCATCCTCATGACGCCGCCCACTTAAGCCCAGTGTCCCAACTCAGGTGCCCCCACTTGCGCATGCCCACCCTGGAATGCTCGCAGCACCGCAGGTGTCCATCATCAGTGGTGGGAGGTGGAAAGACCTGATCATTCTCTGACCCTACACTGGGAAATTCATGTGGAAATGGAAACTGTCAGCAAACACAGCTAGTCCTCTTTCTCCTGATTTGCGTATCATTTCATTTCAGTTAGGGAATTGACGAGCTGCTTTCCTAGAAGGGAGTAAATTCAGGACGATGTATTTGGAATTCGTTAGGTAGAAATGGAAACAAACGCAACCCCAGACTATTTGCATCCACTCATTTGCATAGTTTCCTTGTGATCACCCATCCTCCTAGGGAAAGGGATTTAATGCATAGAACAGCCAGATGCCCAGCTGTCGGTGGTTAGCGAGCCTGACTTGAGGGTCAGCCTTCAGCTCAGTTACCCTAGTGATCACACCACATCTGCTTTCCCGGTGCTTGGCTGAGCTCAGCAGCTGTCAGACGCGCGCGGTGGAAGCGGACAGTCCTGCTCACGCAGAGGCTTCTGGGCTGGAAGGAGCCACAGAGACCACTTACATCCTTCCTTCCTCTCCCACACCAGGAAAGTGAGTCGTGGACAGCCCGCTGGCTCTTGGGTTCTAGGTAGGCCTGAGCCAGGAACCAGCTCCATGCCCCTGGGGCTCCTCTCACCTAGAGGCGAGCAGTAGCTAGCAGAGCCTACAGGAAGCCCACATCTGTTTAGAGCCGCTGTAAGGGTTCTTGGGGAGATTTAGAGGCCAGGAGCATGGGGGATGAAGACAGCGTCATAATCAGGGCCAAGGTGGAAGCAATTTTTATATTGTTTCTGTTGGAATCAGATCAGCAACTGTGAGTTTGAGCCTTCCATTTTCTAGCATAGTTATTGGGGATTTTGTACCCCAACACACACAAACCTGTGATGGGGGCCACCTAACTATGCCGTGAGGCAAAAGCCCGTCATAGGGGAACTGCCCTGAAAAATCAGAGGTTCCAGAGTTGACCCCCTTCGGACTCCCTTTTGTTTTGGCCGATTTAATAATTAGTTTTAAAAGTTACAAAAAATACATGCTCACTGGTATATCATCATCCATGGGGGTGGTTATAGAATTGGCTGTTTTTATTAAACAAAGTAATTGGTTGCCATGCATTTTGATGACGTACTACTAATTGGCTAATATTACAAATTCTAGAAAATTAATAACATAGTATAATCAGGTAAAAACAGATATAATTGGAATATGGTTATTTTACAAATTCAAAGAATAGATTGACATTTTAGTATGGGCCACAAGCCTTGGGAACTTCTGCAAGTCCTAAGACTGGGCCATTGTGAAAGGTTTTGTATATCTGCCTTTGTTAAGATAAAAGATCCTATATCTCTCAGGTGTTGAGGGCTGTGGGACCCCTCCCTTTCCCTTTTTATTTTGTTAATTAAGTTTATGGCCTTTGCATTTTTTAAAGGGAACTGGTGATTTCTGGAGGGAACCAAATGCAAAGGTACAGATATTATTCAGATGTTGATTTGGGTACCTCCTTCCTGCTGACCTACAGTAGAATTGCTGACACCAATTTGACCTTAAGCAATAATTCATTTTATGCTCAGAGTGAAAATAGAATAATTAGTTATGATTTCATAAAATTAGTATACCTGCCATAATATAAATTAACCAATCAAAATAACTAACACTAGTAGAAAGATGCTGTCTTGATTTTATAATCTGTTAGCTAGCCTGGCTGAAGGTCACATGACCCCAAGCTGCTCTTCAAAAAAGGGTCATTGTTAAATTCCTGATCAATCCAGGTGTTTATGTAATCCCGCCCCTTACTCCTTATTGTATAAATAAAGGCCTGCTGAGACTTTCAGGAGGACACACACCAAACCCCTACTCGAGTTTTGTAACCCTGAACCCCCTTTCCCTCGCCGATGCCGTTCCATCCTTTGGGGACCTGGCCTTCTGTCGTAGCTGGTCTTCGGCAAACCTGCTGCCTCAGTTCCCACCTGTCCCCTCCCTCTGTGCTGGTACGTACCCACCTCACCCTAGAGGCCTTCACTTTCTGATGGGTCAAGGTGGGGCACAAGTGCAGTTCTGTCTGTTCTTCAAGACCAATCTGTGAAGTGGCCGAAGAGGAAGGTGAGGCTCAAAGAGGTGGAACCCCTTTCTCCAAGCTGCTCAACTCGCTGAAGAGGAAATCACCGACTCTTCTCCAGCCACTTTCCCTGCTGACATTTCCCAGCTACTTCCCACTGCTGTTTCAGTCTGATTAACATAGGAAAGCAGAAAGATGATGCATGTGTGAGCTCAGAGAGCAGGGCCCAGGGCCGACCCCGCCTCAGCCAGCCGAGTTCCAGAACAAGCTTCTCTTCACTCTGAGCCCGTGTCCTCATCAGCGAGGTGAGGTGGATGGAACACACTTGCAAACGTTTTCCTCAGTGGGCGTCTTTCAAGAAGTATCCACGTGTCTACAGAAAAGACAGGAGAAAGTAGAGCTGCTGTTGCGTGGGGACGGGTCCAGACTCGTGCTTGGGCTGCCTGCACTGCTGCATTGAGGCAGGACTGCAGAGCAGCAGCAGGAGGGGCTGGCTCTGGGCATTCAGGGTGCCTGGTGTGAGGGGAAGGGGCGCAAAGAAGGGAGGGAGGCTGGGGATTTAGGAAGCAGAATCGGCTGGCGGGGCCAGCTTGAGGTAAACGTGTCTGATGTGGTCCCCATTCTGTGCCTGTTTGCTAAATGAAAAATCTTACATCCTGTTTGACCCAGAAACTTGTCTGAGATGAAAGAGCATTTAGAGTAAAAACGGAAACAAACCCATCTTGGAGACTGCCCGGGGAGGCGTGCACCCTGCTGGGCCTTGGCAGTGAGTGAGTCCATGAAGCCCCGGGTGCCCCCTGCCCGCCTGGCAGGGCAGTGCTGGGCCACATCTGCACACTGGTGCCTCCAAGTTGCATTCCGCTCCCCTGCCCTTCACCAACACGGGGCAGGTGCACGTGGCGGGGACCAGCTTGGGCGCGTCATGTGCTAGTCAGCCCCCTCCTGATTGGGCTGGAAAGACCGCGGCTCCAAGGCCAGGACTGTGGCATTGTACCCACTGAATCCACGTTCGTTCAGCATTTGAGACATCTCTGAACAGGTGTGGAATCACGTGAGTCAAGTTTGCCATGGTTGACCTTTGGTCACCAGAAAGGCAAAGATGGCGCCTTAAGGGTGGGTGTGGAGTTGGATGTGCTGGCTGTTTGCCAGCTCTTGGCTACTAATTGATACCAGAGGCATTCCCTTGGCCTTTTCTAAAATCGTGTTGTCCAGCCAATGTCTTGGGCAGGAGGTTGTGATGGCAACCATGCCAGGCCAGGCCGGGTCATGGTTGATTCAGGCAAATGGAAAAGGATCTTGGACTCCTTGGTGTATCAGACACACCTTTAATGCTGAAGCAGGGAACGTGAGAAGACCGGTGGGCAAGGAGACAGGCAGCCACCGAGCCTCCCAGGGCCCGGCCATCTGCGGTCTCCACACTCCCTCTCTGGCTTCGCTCTGGTTTCTCCGCTCTCTCCCAGTCTCTCACTTCTTGGCCCAGGTGTCCATATTTATATATGTGCACACCTGGTATGCACTGGCTTCTCGGCCCAGGAGTCTATAATTGTAGGTGGATGGGAGCACTCAAAAATGCTTTTTGTAACACGATACCATGTGTGAGCAGTGAAATCTAAGAGGAAACAAGGCTGAAGAGGTAGCCGTAGAAGCTAGCTGCAGGAATGCAAAAGAGATCCTGAGTAACCCTGTCCACAGACTTCACCAAACTGTTGCTATAGCCACTGATGAACTTTGACGCATCTTCTGGAAAGGCCAGGCTTTTGTCAAAGAGGAGGCTGGCAGTGGCCATCCCAGGAAATCTTCGTTGTCGAATCTGTAGTTCCTACTTTCTCTGGATTTGCCTAATGAAGGTTGTTGTCCAGTTGGCCAGAAGAGGCATCAAGAGTTGTCTTTGCTCTTAGAAAGTGTAGCCCAGGGCCTCCCTGATGGCGCAAGGGGTTGAGTGCCGCACTGTGGGGCTTCCGTAACACAAGTTCAATCCCCGGCCAGAGAGGGGACCCACATGGCACAGCAGACCTCTCCTGTCGTGCTCGCTGCTCCCCTCAGCAGTGGATTTCAGTGGATCTGCTTGTTCTGCTCCCTACTCTGTCTCTGGTGAACTCTCTCACCCACCACACCTCTGGCCTGTACCCCAACTCTTGTATGCATAAATAAATAAAATCTTAAAAGAAAAGGAAGAAAGAAAGCGCAGCCCAGAGTGGAAAGGAGGAAGCTAACTAGCCAGGATCCACATTGAATCAGGCACACAGGATCAGGGAAGACCAGAGCGCTCAGCAGGGCTCCAAGGAGCTAGTCTTTAAGGATGGATAGAGTCAGAAAACAGGGATGGGTGGGGGAAAGGGAAACTTATGGTTCAGGGACTGTTAATAGAGCTCACACTGTGTTCAGTTGACCCTTGAACAACAAGGGGCCTGCTCTGCATGGGCCCACTTAGACTTGGATTTTCTTATAAACAAACAGCATAAACTTACAGTATCATTAAAATATAGCACAGTACTGTAAATATGTTTTCCTTGGTTTTTTCCTAATAGCATTTTATTTTCTCTAGCATACTTTCAGAATGTAGCATATAATATATATAACAGGTATATTACATATAAAATGTGAATAGACTGTGTTATCAGGAAAGCTTCCATCAACAGCAGTCCATTAGCAATTAAGTTTGGAGAGGAGTCAAAAGTTATATTTTTCACTCTGGGGGATTAGTGTTCTTAATCTCTTATTCAAGGGTCAGCTGTATGTAGGTAGACTAGAATATCATTCATTACCTTTTTAAAAGAAGGAATTCTGATGCTTGTAACATATATGGACTTTGAAGACATCATGCTAAGTGAAATAAGCAGACACAATAGGACAGATACTATGTCATTCCATTTATTTGAGGCACCTCAAGTATTCAAATTCGGGGAGCCAGAAGTAGAATGGTGGTTGCCAGGGACTGGCGGGAGAAGGAATGAGGAATTAGCATTCACTGGGTACAGAGTTTCAGTTTTGTGAGAGGATGAAAGTTCTGGAGCTGGTGAGTGGTGGTGGTTGTTCAACAGTGTTCATGCACTTCATGCCCTTGAACCTTACACTTTAAAATGCCTAAAGTGGTAACTTTTGGTACATATACTTTACACTTAAAAAATAAATTTTAAAAAGAATCTAACATTTATTGAGCACTTGTTGTATGCCAAGCTACACAGAGCACTTCTAGTATAGTCTGAAAATAGCCTGTGAAATAGACACTGCTTTCATTTTACAGAAGTGGAAATGAAAGAGGGCTGTTGAGTAAGTCTCCCACAGCCAGATGACTATTAATAGTCAACTATATATTGAACCCAGACCTGTGCAAGTTCACATCACATGCATAATAAACACTGCATGATGTGAGATGCAGGCAGTGGAAGGAGTTTCCTGTCCACCAAGCGTTGGCTTCCAAGGATGGTCTTAGAGCTGGGTTTTTCAATGTCACTGGGATCTGAGAAGACAGGAGCTTGGTTTCCTGCAGACCACTGCCCCGCTCAGGCTCCTGGGCGCAGCCAGCCCTTGGTGTGGCCCTGGTCAGGGTTTCCCCTTGTGTGGTGGTGGTGGAAGTCATAAGGTGGCCATAACTTGTGCATAATTATTACCCGTGCCACCTACGAGGTGACTGTGTTGCCCAATCTGTTACAGACCACGGTCATTGACTACGTGAAGCCCTCGGATCTGAAGAAGGACATGAACGAAACCTTCAAGGAGAAGTTTCCTCACATTAAGTTAACACTCAGCAAAATAAGGAGGTATGTGGGGATCGATGCCCACTTGAACTTGCCCCCAGACCCCTCTCGCAGCACACGTGAGGTTCACGCTGTGCATGATGGGCCTGCAGTGGTTCCAGGGAAAGGAAACCCAGCACCTCCCGGGAGAAGAGGCTTGTGTGATGCTGAATGACTCGTTCTTTGCTTTGAGGCAGCCGAGGAAAGCAGGACAGAAGGCAGAGCTCTGACACAAGTCGACATGGATCTGGGGTGAAATTTCTTAGGTGAAAGAATCATTTATCTGTAGCTCACTGGTTCAAATTTTTGGACACGTTTGGTTCCCTGCTTTCTCAAATGTAGACAAGAGGAAAGAGTTGGTATCACAGGACTTGAGATGACACTTTACCCATCTGCCTGAACCTGACAGCCCGGCCCTGTCTGTGCTGTCAGCAAAACAACCAGACAAAATCAGGCCCGCATTTCCCCCTTGGCTAGTTGGATTGATTTTGTGGTGACCCATGTCTGCCAGCCAAATAGCCAAGAGGACTGGTCCTAAGGGCTAGAGGAAAGCTACCTGTGTGGCTTCAGGTCAGCCAGATGTCAGCTTGCGTGCATGTGTGTGCGTGGGTAGGGGGGGAGCTTATAGAAAGAAGCTATTCACTTACATGACATTAGAATACAGGCCAGCATTTACATGTATGTATCCCACAATACTGATTTGATTCTGGCATAGTCCAGGCCAAAGAGGTGAGAAAAGTGAAATACTCTTCCTTTGTCCATTGCTGGGCATCTTTCCTAAGACACTTGTGTTCTTAGCCTGACCCCTCATCTGCCTTTTTAGTGAGCATAACTGATACTCAGCAGCGCTGATACCAAGTACCTCATTTCCCTCTATAATCATTTCTTTGGAATTACGTTTCCCTCTTGAACTTTGGTTAGCTCTACTGCTAGTTTCCAGAGAAAGCCTCAGGTATCCTTGTTTCTCAGCACAGTCCCTATGTCCGCTGCTGACATTGTCTATTCCATTTCATAGAAGAGTGAAGCCCCAAACTTAAATCTGTTCCCCACATTTAATGTTACTGTCTCACTCACAGTGATTTAATCCCATTCCTTGTCACCCTTCTGGGAATGAGGAAGAGAAAATATTTTCAGGGCAAAATAGTCTTTTCCTTTGGGGTCCCTCGAAACTCTTTAACAAGACTCTCTCCCCTCCTTCCTCTCGTTCTGTAGCCTGAAGCGAGAGATGCGGAAGCTTGCTCAAGAAGACTGTGGCTTTGAGGAGCCGACAGTGGCCATGGCCTTTGTCTACTTTGAGAAGCTCGCCCTCAAGGGAAAGCTAAACAAACAGAACCGGAAGCTCTGTGCTGGAGCTTGTGTGTTGTTAGCAGCCAAAATCGGAAGTGACCTCAAAAAACACGAAGTCAAGCATTTAATTGATGTAAGTGGCCCAAGTCTAAGGCTCAGGAGCATACCCCAGTCCAGGGTTCACTGGTCTCTCAGAAGAGCCTGGTTGGTCACCCTTGGCCTGGGAGAGCTTTGGTTCTTAGCTGCTAAGAGAGCAGGGCTGTGAGTCAGCCTTCTGTGGCACAGGCCACACACATGTTAGACTATGTCAGAGCAGAGGGATGATGCCCTTTGGTTCTGGCCATAAAAATCCTTTTTACCACAAGGGATAAAATTAGTCTCACAGCCACAGAAACCACTGTAATGGCGAGGGGTCTGTGGGTGGTATGATTCTCAGAGTGTCCGTCAGATACATTGGCTCAACAGACCTTGGCTCCCTTCAGCCTTGCTTCCTCCCCTTTGGGGGAGGGCATGGGTTTGGCTGAGTGGTAGAAAGCTCCTTTCTTTTAAAGGCGAGCCCTATCAAAACCAGGAAACAGTGATTTCCTTTGTAAATAGCTGTTTCAAAATACAGTTTATTCATAGAAAAAAGTCAAGTACAGTAAAGCCAGAAGATCAGGAGTCAATTACCAATGAAAAAATAGTTTCTTACTCACTGTTCCCAAGAGGAGGGGTTCTTAGCTCAGACTGTCATAACAAAGTCAGATTGGGTGGTTTACACAGCAGACATTGGCTTGTCAGTTCTGGAGGCCACAAAGGCCAGATCAAGGTATCAGCTGCTTAGGTTCCTAATGAGGGCCCCTTTCCTGGCTTGCAGATGGCTGCCTTCTCACCATGTCCTCACATGGAGGGAAAACAGTGAGTGAGCTCCTGAGTCTCTCATAACGGGCATTGATGCCATCTTGAGAACCCACCCTCATTACCGCTTGTAAATCTAATCACTTTCCAGAAGGTCTCACCTCCAAATACCATTGCATTGGAGGGTAGGATGTCAGCATAGGAGTTTTATGAGGACACAATCTTTTAGTCCATAACCCGGGGGCACACCGCACCATGTGGAGCCATGTGGGGAGGTACCAGGATGGTTCAGGAGGCAAAAGGACAGGAACTGTGGGTAGGAGCCTTTTATCTAGGGAAAAGAATAAGCAAAGCAGGGTGGAGAGCAGGCTTAAGGTCTGCTAGTTGGAATAACCTAGCAGACTTCAGGGCATGTGGCGCTGTCCCTACTTGTCTGCCTCTGACCTGGGGTGACCAGAGCAAGTGGACAGTGGTCCAGAGAGCTGATTGAGGAGGTGGTTGGGTGCGTGCTCAGGGTTGGCTGGTTTGCATGTGAATAGTGCACCACAGGTGAGTGGCCCACTCTCTTGGAATTGGCTAACTCTAGGGGGGGCACTCCCTCCAAGGTCAGCAAGGCTCCAGATGTCAGTGTCAGAACACAGAAAATACAAACATGGCTAATACAACACCCACGTGTCTATCAGTGCAGCAAAGGAGAAAACCAGCAAAGGAGCTAATGTAGATATTCCCCACATAAAGTATTCTCTTTTTTCCTTTTACCATTTTAATATTTTGACGTGTGCAGCACATAGTATTCAGTACACTCATATTGTTCTGAAGCATCACCACTTCCATCTCCAGAACTCTTCATCTTGCAAAACTACAACTCTGTACCCATAAACAGTGACTTTTCATCCCCTCTCCCCCAGGCCCTAGGCCACCACCATTGTACTCTGTCTTGTCGAGTCACACAGTCTCCTTGTGTCTGGTTAATTCACTCTTTGTGTCTGGTTAATTCACTCTTCAAGGTTCATCAAGGTAGTGTGTGTTAGGATAATATTGCACTGTATGTATGACACATTTTATTTATTCATCCATTGGAAGAGTATTCTTTGCATTCGTGCTATACTGATTTTAAGAACTGATGTTAGCAAAACCAGCTAACTTGTAAATACTTTTAGGAACTTGGACATAATCTTCGGATACCAAATCTGAAGTGAGAATCAGATTTTCATAGATATTTGCTGAACTAATAAGTCTTTAGAAGTAAATATTGATAAAAATTAGAAGTGATATACACAATCATAGTTAAGTAATACACCACATAGCAAATGCTGGTAGTATTAATGCAGAATGGTAATAGTTGACAAGCCACTTATAGTAACATGGAACCTAATGCAAGATCTAATGCCAGGTATAATCTGAATGTAGTCACTAATTGATTTATTAATTAAGCTAAATAGCTGAGTTTGAGCCAAAGCAGAATCTGTCCTTGAAAAAATGAGGCCTTCCCTGTCCACATTCATCCTGATTATTCTCTACTTCCAGCAGCCTCCCAGTTCGGGGGGATCACAAGGCACTCCAAAGAGCGCACCCACTGGGCATACAGCCTAATGCTGTACCTCAGCAGCACACAGGCTGTGCGACCCTCTGACTCAACCTTGTGACTCCTCACGGTAAAATGAAGATCCAAAGTACATATAATCAACTCATCCCATCCTGAACTTACCCTGTGGCTGTTGCTGATATAGATGACTTATTATATTTTTAGTTTCTACACCCAAATAACTAGTTGGAACAGGTAGGGATTGTGTTCAAGTTGAGTTTTAACCTCAGCATTGCAATCACCTACCCATGCCATCGTGGTTAAATGACTTAACCTCTTGAGCTTACTTGCTCATCTGTAACACAGAGATAAATGTAGCATGGCCCTTGCAAGACTATTGAGAGAATGGGTGAAACCTGAGATGTATGTGGAGCCCCCTGTAGACTGTGGGTCCACCAGGACTAAGAGTGGGGTGCCTCTCTTTTCTCCACAGTCCTGTCCATGATGAATTTCTCTGTAAACACTCTGCGATGGCTAGGGAGGTGACATGCGAATGCTAAAACACTTTTGACTTTCTTTCATTTTGTTGCAGAAACTGGAAGAGAAGTTTCGGTTGAATAGACGAGAACTGATTGCCTTTGAATTCCCAGTGTTAGTGGCCTTGGAGTTTGCCCTTCATCTGCCAGAGCATGAAGTCATGCCCCACTACAGACGGCTGGTCCAGAGCTCCTAGCACAGGCCGCTCGGAGGCCAGGGACCGCTTCCGGAGTGAGCAGGACAGCATTCCCTGCTGGAACTGCAAAAATAGAACTCAACACTTCAAAGTTTTCCCTTTCAGCATATTTTCGTGTAGAAGCAGTACCAGAAACTTTTCAGGGCATCCTTGGTCTGACTAGCCAAGTTGAACTTCAAGCTGTTTACAGCTCAGCAAGGGAAGAGGAGACACGTGCAGGGGACACTGGCGGGGCCTTTTCGACTCCCCACTAACAACAATCAGTCACCCATGCGGCCTCCCTCCCAGCGCACGCCAGCCTTGCAAGCGTGGCCCGGGACCTCTCATTAGGACTCTGACACTCTAGAGTGTGAAGGGCTGGAGCAGAGCAGCAAAGATAATTTGCAGAGGTTGGGATAAGTTGATAAGAATTTGGATAAGTTGCAGAAGCTTTTCAAAGATACCCACGCTGTGTCCAAGCGCGTGCCTGTCTGCTTTCGTATCAGCTGTTGGAAGTGCACTTTCCCCTGAGGTGTGTGTCTGAGACACTACAATAGCCCTAAATCCCCAAAGTCAGTCCAGCCTCCAAGGAGCAGACCTCAGCCTGGGACCGTGAACCAGGCTGACCTTAGGCTTTCATTTCAAGACAATTTCGGGGATAATGTTCACACTTGTCAGATGGGCTGACATCCTTCACCCTAGAAAATGACTTTCTGTCACTGCTTCTACCACTAAGAGGACAAAGAAGACAAGTCTTCGGTGTTGGTGGGGGGTCTGCAAAGACGCGCGTGGCTGGCACTCTGCACCTTCTGACGTCACACCGAGTCGGGTGTTGGACCTTTGCACTTTGGCTGCTGTGGAGATGGCTGGGGTGCACTCCATGGCGTGTATTCCTGTGCTCTACGTTAGAGTGCACAATAAGCACATTTACTGTGCGATCTCTCTATAAAGTGTTTTATTAAAATGCAGAATAAGGGTAAGACGCCTGGCTGGTGTTTTGAGGTTTTTCACAGCTGGGACCAGCTGAGTCCTGAGCTAATTGGAGTGGATCGTGGGGTGCGGCTTGTCATCGGCACATGCCCAGGGGTGCCAGTTAGGATTTTAATTGTGACTTGTACTTACTCGCTGGGAAGACCTGATCTGAGGCACGGCACCTCGCAGTCACTTCGTACCCCAACAGAGAAGTGCCCCTTAGGGTTCACCTGACTGAAGACACCTGTGGCAGTGTAAAAAGAGAATTAAAGTATTTTATTGTTTCTATATGTGTGTGTGCGTTAGACACATCTCCCCAGTCGCCCCTTGCCCGCATTGCTAATTCATCTGTTGCTGCCCACACCTCAGATGCCACACATACACCCAGAACTGAGGCCAGCAAGGAGGAGGGGTTCAAGGAGCAGCTGGAGAGAACACAGACATCATCTTCTCCAGAGTCATAGACACATTTTGCTAACATTTTCTTAACTGGGTTATGAGACAGCACTTTTGTTGGGGGAGATGATGGATGTGATCTCTTTGGTTTGAGCAGTGAAATTTTAAGGGGCCCTTACTCTTTCTGAGGCCAATTGGGAAGAAAGGAGTGTTCAAAGCACCTCACTTGCCTGAACTACAGAATGCCTGTGACCCGCCTCTCCTGGCCTCTGTCTCGTGCAGCTCTGTGATGAGCCACCCTGGTTCTCAGTCTGCTCAGCCCCCTGGTGGGCACCTGGCAGGTGCCTAGCGCATGGAACACCTTTCTAGAAGCAGGGCCACTGGCATTTGGAAGTCGCCCGCAGAGCTCCTCACCACCCATCTGCCGGGGTCTTCTGCCAGGCTCGGGGGGTGTCAGATGGATGACATGGACTGCCAGCCCAGACAGGGAGAGGGCAGCCTGCATGCCTGCTATGCCTTATAATGAAGCTAGTGTTTTTAAATTTGGGGTGGTGGTTTTCAGCATTCATAAAATGGACTTCCACTGGCCCATTTTTAAAAAACTCTTAGGGTCTCTGACATACGGATTTGTTGGGTGGGACATTTTGGGGGTTTTGATTTAGCTGGGAGGGAAGCTGAGAATAGGATTTTGTTTCTGCAGGCAGAGGAGGGCAAGGGGTAGAGGTGAGGGACGAGGTCACTGCCAGGGCAGACCCTGCGGTGGGTGTTCCAGACAGCCCATCCTTGGGATTCTGTGGGGAGTCAAGGAGGCAGCCTGAGGCTGGGTAGAGAGGAGGCCACTCAGCACACTGTTTAGAAGACCTCAAGCTCTGCCCTTTGACCCTGCACCACACGGGCAGGCTGGACCCCTATGCAAGCCCCTATCGGCACCACCCTAAAGCTTATCTAGCTCTGCCTCAGACAGCTGTGGGGAAGGCCTGCCCAGACTGCTGCTCCTCAGACACTAGCTGTTCTGCCTCACTTGGTCTCCTCAGACCTTGCTGGCCTGGAGAACCTTGGTTTCCTCTCTCAGCTCTGATTCTTAGGTAAGAAACGGGAACACAGGCTGGTGCTGCCACCCTGTCTCAGAGCAGCAGACCCTGCCTGGGAGGGACCCATCCCTTACCCCCCAGAGGCCTTGGGGCCTGAGCTAGGACCAGCCTAGAAGTTGCTGGTTTTCCTCCTTACCTCTTCATCGAGCCTGTATTAAAACAGGAAACCCATACCAAGTGCAAAGCTGTTCATTTTCCTTGGCTTTTTTTTTTTTTTTTTTTTCCTGATCGAGTCAAGTACCACAGTCTGGCCTTCTCACCTCATGAGCTTGTTTTGGGGTAGTTCCTGACCCTCACAAATCACTCTACCACAGGTCCTGCTGCTGATGTGGGAACGGGACGTTAGAGGCCCCTGCCCCTTGTCCGTCATACTCCTTCCTGCCTCCTTTATCCTCCCAACAGCAAATAAAACTGTTTACTTCTGCTGCTGAATTCTTTATCTCTCTCTCGACATTTCCGGTTCAGTGCAGCTCAGCCAACCTCTCCCTCTGCTGCTGCTGGCTGCCTCTAACTCATTAGAACTCAGTCTTCCTGCTCCCCTGCCCCCCTTCCCTCTCACGCTCTACAAGTAGAGGGGGGCAACAGCAGGCTGGAGGACAAAGTAAATTTTAGTCTGGTAGTTTCATTACCTGTTGATTGTGTCGTCTGTCCAGTGAGAGAAGTCCTCTGAAGAAAGGCATTGTTGGGGAGCATCCCAGGCTCACCTCCCGCCAGGGTAGCCAGAGTTCACCTCCCTAGGGCTCAGGTCATTGGGTCAAGGACAGCTCTAGCCAGGTCACAGCGGGTGGAAGAGCTCTGATGGCCCAAGAAGCTGGAACACAAGACTACATGGTCACATGCTGCTAATGCCAATGTAAACAAAAGGGGACTTCCAAGAGTGCCCCTGCAGGGCAGAATCGGTGTCCAGAGTTCCAGGCAGTCTGCAAGCTCAGGGTTGGTTACGCCCAAAGGCGTACCTGGCAAGCGGGTGCTCGCCTGTGCAGCACTGCCCACTGCCATCTTGCTGCCCAACGTGTGGTCCAGCCACCAGCACATCAGCACCAGCGAGGGCTCCCTGCAATTGCAGAATCTGTGTCTTAGCAAGAGCCTGCGGTGACTTAAATGCATTTAAGTCTGAAAGGCCCTTCTCTAGCATGTAAGGTGTTTTGTTTTTTGGTGTTTTTTTTCCCCTAAAAAAGGAGTCCACTATCACATGTAGAACTGTCTAAAATAAAGTTATAGAGACCCATCGATGGTCTTTAATACCAAAAATAGTGCTAGTCTTTCACTGAAACGTAGTTCTGACATGTTTAGCAGCCTCGTCTAACTTGTCTTAGATGCACACGGCCAGAAAGATGGAAGTTGGATTAAGTTACAGCTAAACTAGTTTAGGTCCCACGAACAGAGCTGGCTTACAGGGGCCGCCCACCCAGTGTTAGCAAGACCGCTGCTCAGACAAGGCCTGTCTCCCAGGTTCCAGAGCCCATGTGTGAAAAGTTGATAGTGGAGGGGCAGAGCAATGGAGGGTGCTGGAGCCTGGGTCACCACTACTGTAACTGGGGAGCTATATGGTCATGGCTTAGGGACACTGTGGATGGGGAGTAACCTTTTTTAAAAAAATAAAATTTATTTATTTATGCACACAAGAGCTGGGGTACACGGGCCAGAATCACAGGAGGTGAGAGGACTCACCAGAGACAGAGTGGGGAGCAGAACAGGCAGATGGACTGAAACACACTGCTGAGGGGAGCAGCAGGGGAGGCAGGAGAGGTCTGTTACGCCATGTGGGTCCCCTCCCTGGCCGGGGATCGAACTTGCGCTGCTGTGCCGCAGATGCTTCACAGTGTGGCGCTCAACCCGCTGCGCCACCAGGGAGGCCCCATTCATTTTTTTTAGAATGTGTCTTATACTGAGTTTTGTGGGTGACAGCAAGAACCCAAGGACCTGGCCCTGAAGTTGTCCCAAAGGTTGGCAGGACCGCTAGGGGTGGACAGAGCGCGTCTTTACTAGGTGCCATGATGCTGGTCTCCAGAGGGAGCCTCCGGGGTGAAACTTCGAAGGGGATACTCCAAGGGAAGGAACTTCACCCCTGGTGGCCTGCAATGGAGAAGCCTGAAACAGCCAGGTAGGAATCTCGCTCAGGAGTCCTCCCGGCACAATGTGACAGCAGGCCACATTGGAGCAAGTGTTTGGTTCTGTGGGTGAAGCTCAAGGGGCAGGTGGGAAGGAATCAGGAGCACCTGGATGAATCGGTGAAAAGCCAGAGACATGAACTTCAATAGACAGAGGACAACTTGGACACGAGTTCAGCAGGGGTGCAGCTGGGGAGGACTTGATATTCACCAAGCAGATTCCTGTGCCAGCCTGTGTTAAGCACTTAAAGCACATGGTGTAATTGAACCCTCAGACAAACTAAAATTAGCTAGCAGGTTCCCATTTCATAGATGAGGAAACCGAGACTCTGGAAGGTGGATTGCTTGAAATCGCACTATGAAGCTGCACGGTTAGGATTCAAACCCAGGTCTCTGACCCCCAAGCCCAGCCAGCTGTCCTATCGTAAGTTCCTGTCAAAGGACAGAAGCAAAGAAGTGGGAGGCCAGGGCCAGGCTGGAGTCAGACGTCCCACTGACCTGCTCTCAGATGACCGCTAGGGTCAGCAGTGCCCTCTCTGCCCCACCCCCAGCAGCCACCAGCCCTTTCTCTGCAGACAGAAGGATCTAGAGCCACTAAATCCAGAGCCTCAGCCTCTCAGGTTTATGCACATTTGTAGCTGGGGTGGGGCACACTGTGGGCCTTGATAGAACATGGGCATTTTGGATAACTGCTTCTGCCACAGGGGAACCGAGGATTGTTTAAACAAGCAGGAGATCACAGCGAGGTGTGACAGACCAGTGGGCCCGTCCACCAACATGCAAGCAGTCACTTCTCATCGTGCACCGCGTTATAATTAACACCAGTTCTCTTTGCTCCACTGCTCTGCATGCTCCACTGCCCCGCAGCTGCCCCTCCCAGGAAGTACACATTTGTTTCACTCTAAGGCTAAGCCAAGTATGCCTTGGGCGGGCGGGCAGCCAGGGGGACGGCCACATTGCACGGTGGAGTCCAGAGTATGGCTTAGGGATTATGAGCTTCTTGAAATTACTTGTTCCTCAGTCCTCAAAAGTCATATGTAGAGCACAAGCCTTATCAGGTGCCACTGCGGCCCTGCCATGGTCCTTAATTGCTGCTCAGGGGTGGGGAGGCCGGAATGGGAATCGCCGCCATATTCCCAAGCACCCAGGGCAATGCTGGCATGTGGAATTCCCTAAGTAAATGCTGGGAGTTGAATGAACCACAAAACAATTACCCCAATAGGCAGGTGGTTGGTTTTCTGTTTGTGCCTCTGCATCAACTTTCTGCCCAAGTCTCACTCATGTCTGATCCTACAGACCGCACCACCAGTTTCCCATCCCCCCAAGGGCAGTTGGGGTTCCACCAAGGAGAAATAAAGGTAGAAGAACAAGGTCCAGCCCAGTCACCACACCAACCAAAGGGCCTGCGGTTCCTCCACCCCTTCTTGGCCCTCAGCCTTTCCATTTCTCCATAAATACTTCCCCCGCAGAACTCATTTCCATTGCCCCCATCACATGGGCCAACCTGCCTGGCACACCAAGTGCCAGAGCCAGGCATGGCATTTCATCAAGCCTGGGCAATCCAAGCTGTCTGTACTTTGAGAGCTTTCTGGAAAGCAGAAGGAACTGTCCCATGAAAGCATCAAGAATGGATGGAAGATGTCAAGAAGATCACATGCCCCCTTCAAAACACAAACACAAATACCTGACCCTGAAGCAGCCTTTCTCAGGCCGCGGTGGTGCTCAGTCCCCTGGCCCCAACTGGGCCTTTCCTCTGAACCTCAGGGGCAGGAGAGGATCATGAGGTCACCAAAAAGAAGGCCCAGTGGAGCAATGGGAGACCATGGCATCTTCTGCCAGAACGGCTCACAATGAATTAGTATTTTTAAAAACTGGCTTAAGGAAAAGGAAGCAGGTCCCTTCTGTGGCGTACCTAGAAGTCCTGGGGAAACCCGTTCTAGGAGATTCTGCACACTGTTTTCTGAGATCCTGAGCCAGAAGGAATTTTTTTCCGAAAGCAGTGGCCTTCTCCCATGAAATCAATTTTCATTTTTATTTATAAAATGAAAACAAGACACAAATGGAATGGATTACTTTTCCCTCTTCTGCCCTGTGTGTATTGGGAAAGTGACAGAAGCTGTTTTTTAAGGGACCCTGGGGGCAAGAGAGTCTTCTGTGAAGCGCATGCAGCCAGAAGCGGGGCTGGGAACAGGAACAGGACAGGCAATGACCAGCTGCAGCCCTCAGCCCCTGGGGCAAGGCAGACATGGAGGGGAGGCACAGGCCACGTGACCTCAAGCCAGCAGCTGAACGGCCTCACCTGCTGGGGACCAAATCAGAGGGTACAGTAAACATCCCCAGGTACACTATAAATGCCAACAAGTATTACTACTTCTCACAAACTTAACTGAGTTAGCAAAAACAGTTTATTAACCCTGCTTTGTAGAGGAAGCCATTGGAGCACAGCTACAGAGAAGAGGCTCGTTGGATTCCCAGGTTCTAGGTGACCCAGGTCGCTATGGTGTGTTGGGCAGCTGGGCCCTGTGGGAGTGGCAGGTACAAGCTGGAATTTGGGCCCAGCTTTACTCACTAAGCCAGGCTCCTGACACAAGCCTGGAGAAAAGAATTCCTTTCTGACTGTCCTCAGAAGAGACACTTTCTGAGGACTGCCTAGTGGCGCAAGGGTTAAGCACTGCACTATGAAGCATCCGCAGCCACTGCAGCACGAGTTCTATCCTGGGCCAGGGAGCTGACCCACATGGCACAGCAAACCTCTCCTGCCTTGCCTGCTGCTGCCCTCAGCAGTGTGTTTCAGTCCGTCTGCCTGTTCTGCTCCCCACTCTGTCTCTGGTGAATCCTCTCACCGCGCTCCCCTCCTGCCACACCTCTGGCCTGTACCCCAGTTCCTGTATGCATAAATAAATAAATCTTTTTTAAAAAAGAGAGAGACACACTTTCAGCTAGGCAATTGTAAAAAGGTAAGCCCATTCCTGCTACTTTGGCGGTGTTGGGTATGGTGGCTGGTGGCGGGCGTGGAGGGGTACACAGGACAGTGTAGAGGGAATGCCTGGTATCCTCGTGAGCCTAACGAGAAATGACATAACCCCAGTCCTGTCCCGGGGCTAGCTGGCTTCTGGAGTCTTGGGACACAGTAGGGTGCAGTTGGGTGGCCCCTTCAGAGGACTCGTAGGCCACATATCTACTGCCAGGGTGAAAGAGCATATGGTTACCTAAACTCCAGAAGAAATGAAGCAGGCATGTGCCCGACATGCAGGGGCGGTGGGGAGCTGCAGTGTAGACAGGTAGCTAGAACCAGTGAGAAGAGGGGCCAGAGCAACTAGGGCCCAAGGGCCTGGCTGAGGGTGCAGGGACCTGGGTCTCTAAACCTGGTGGAGATTAAGTGAGTGATCACCCATTGGAAGGGGGTGAGTGTAGGAATTTGGAGAGGTCTGTTAACACCCAGGATTGTTGGCTTCGCTCCTCTTCTCAGCATTGTCCTGCTGGGCTTCACACCCTGACCGGCCACAGCCGGACAGAGACACTTCGGTCTCAGTGTAGCCTGGCCCACAGGCAACACCACCACTGTCACCATCCTCATGCTTCCAGAGAACATCCTGCTGCTCAGAGCCCCCAGTAGGGCTTGGATTGCAGAGCCTCTGGACGGCTTATATAGCGGGCAGGTCATAGATAGCCAAGAAGAAAGGGGGAGGCCCAGTGGGGAAGTTATGTTGTCTTCTGCCAGAACTATTGACTGAAAATTATTTTAAAATACCCTGAGTTTCAGGCCTCACCCACCTGCCCGGTCCCCATCTTACTGGTGAGTCAGGGAGCATTGTCTAAATCTCCCAGAAAGTTCCACAGACACTACTGGGAAATGGATGCTATTCGGGCATGGGGTTTCCAGCCTGGGCAGGACATACAGAGCTGTCAAACTGCAGGCGCCCAAGAAGGCCAGGCAGGTATGCAAAGATAAAAGAGAACAAAACCTCTGTGACAGCCCATAGCATGGCAGCGCCCCCCTTCAGCTTCTGCTCCACTATACCTAGACCACAGCATCCTTAAGGTTGTCTTAAGGACAAGGCAGATGCTACAACTTCAGCTGTCATGTCCTCAGCCTAGGCAAGAAGCAGGGAAAAGACAGAAAGTCTACCTATCTGAGCTATTCAGGAATTACCTCAAAATCCCTGTCGCCTGCCTCCATCTGCTGGATCAGGACCCAGTCAGATAAGCTGTTGGGGCTACAAGGGAAGCTGGGAAATCAGATTAGCGATATCCAGTCACCACGATAGGAGAGCATTTCTGTCTGTGTGTTATGGGTTTAATTGTACCCCTCTCTACCAGAAGATATGCTGGGGTCCTCATCCTCAGTACCTCCAAATAGGACCTTATTTGGAGATAGGGAATTAAAGAGGTCATCAAGTTAGAATGAGGTCATTCCAGTGGGCCCCATCCAATATGTCTGGTGTCTTATAAACAGGGAGTTTGGACACAGACAGGCAGAGAGCAAAGACCATGTGAAGACACAGAAGAGGCTTGGGCCTTCCCTCGGGACCTGCAGAGAGAACCAGCCCACCGATACCTTGATCTCGCACTTGTGGCCTCCAAAACTGTGACACTTAAGTCACTGAACCAGTATCGTTTTGTTACTCAGCCCTAGCAAACAGACACTAAAGAAGAAGTCACACTGGGGAAAGAGCCATCGCCGCACCAAGGCCTGGGAGAGGTGCTTGGAGCGCCCCCTCCCCACTGGGGGAGGCGCAACTGGAGCACCTGGCCGGCAGGGCTGACAAACAAGCTGCAGCTGGAACAGGTGTGCTGGGGGTGGGAAGCAGGCCTGGCACAGGCAGATAGATGCCTCCTAGACCCTCCATCCATCGGGCCCTGTCCCCAGCTACAGGGTGAGGTGCAAACGGCCTCCACCCCCAGTCCGTGTGGCTGGGGACCTCGGACAACAGCTCATTGATAGTCCCTCTGCCTCCTGATCCCTGTGTCACGTGTGAGTGGACATCTGCCCTGTCGGGGCGCAAACCCTTCTGTTGCCTTTCTGCACGCTCCTTCCGCCAGAGAGAGCTTCACTCAGTTGCTGTGACAGGAAGTCCACAGACAAATGCAATGCCCTGTTGTGACTCAGTTGGACCTTTAGGACCCTCCATGTGAAGTGGACAGTGCCAGGGAGGTGACAGCTTAAAGCGGTGTCTGACAGTGACCACTCCTCTCTTGCCAGTTCAACTTCACCACTGTAGGGTAAAGGTTGATCAGGTCTTTCCACCCTCCCACCACTGATGTGATGATGGACACCTGCGGTGCTGCGAGCATTCCAGGGTGGGCATGCGCAAGTGGGGGCACCTGAGTTGGGACACGGGCATAAATGGGCGGTGTCAGGAGGACGCCAGAACTGCGAGGATCGACCAACAGAACTGCAAGGACCGACCGAGAGAACCAACAGCAGCAGCAGAGAGAGAAGAAGCAGCCGAGAGGGTGAGATGCGCCGGGGGCTGGGAGGCCTGCCAGCACCCCCACCCCCGCCCTGCACCCCTGCCTGCCATGTACCTGGCCACCTCTACTAATAAAAGTGTGAAAAGCCACCGAGGGCTCCAAGCCTCTCCTTCCTTGACCTGTCTGCCCAGAACCATCCCGAACCTTGCTCCTGTGCCACCCCCTTTCCTGCCATGACAACCACAAACAGGGGACGCAGACATTTTAGTCCCCGAAGCACAGCAGGACCAGGTGGCCACGCTTAACAAACTTCCCTGAAGGCCCAAGGATCATAGCAGAATGGGCCGGAAATAAAACTTCAGCCTGGTAACCAGGGCCCTGGAAAAGCAACGGTCCCTTTCTCTGAATAAGGAGCCCTTATTCCCACCCCCGGTTTTTCCTCCCCTTGGTTCAGGAGGCCCAACACCGCTCTCCTCACCTCCAGGCAGGGAAGTGGGTACTCAGCAGACAGCCTTGATGGACGTGCATGAAGTACTTAAAAGTCTGAGAATAACCTCATTCATAGGACATCTCCAGAACAGGCAAATCTGGAGCTAGATTTAACAGACTGCCTAGGTCGGCAGGAACAGGGAAGAGAGGCATCACGATGGGTGTGAGTTTCCTTTGGGAGGGATAAAAATGTTCTAAAATTAGATAGTGGTGACAGTTACAAAATTCTGAGTCTACTGAAGCCCATCGAATAGTACGTTTTAAATGGGTGTATTTTAGGGTGTGGATTATCGCTCAGTAAAGCTGTTACCTTATTAAAAACCTCAGTCCACAGGTCTTTCGTAGGATTAGGATCCCCCTGAAAACAGGGAGTATGTGATTTACATCTACACTCACACAGGAATTCACCAAAGCAACACTTGCCAGAATAAGGGAGATTCTCAAGGCCAACTTCCGGTTTCCCTCTCAGGATGGGGAACCTCCCTATGGTTCACCTCCAGCAGCCGAGACACCTGCTTCTTGGGGAGGGCAGTTTAATTCTGCTGGAGAAAACACATCTGTAACAAATACCGGTGTTCAGGGGATATTGAATATGTGTTTGGGGAATGATGAGATCAAGGAAGAAATGTCTGATATTACCAACCAGGATGGTGACAGAGTTTGGGACAGACCCTGGGGTTCCACCTCCCCACTAAGAGAAGCTTAATACTAACTTCTTAGCGCTGACCCCACTTAACTTCTATCTGTCATGCAAATCTCTGGCCTGGACAGATGGTGCCTACATTAAGTTCTCAAGTTGCCAAAGGCTCCCCCTGCCCTCCCTGAGGCCCAGACAGGGTGCTGGGTGAAGACAAATGGGCACGAAGGTCTTGGCTTTGCCAGCACCATGGGCCTTTTCACACAGAAAGCAAGAAATCAATGACTCAAATATTCCTTTTGGCCCAGACAATTGTTGAAATGGGTTTTCACCCTCAGTTGCCAAGGGAGGGGAGTTGGGGGAAGGCATGTAAGGGGGTACAGGAGGTTTCTTCAGACCCCTCCCCAGTTGATTTTACATAGAATTGAATGGAGGTTTCTACGTCACTGTTTGTTTTATTTATTTATTTTTTACTGTTTGTTTTATTAAGGGCAAACCACTGCCTAAAATCAGCTCCCAGCAGCAGCAAAGAATCTCTCATTTCACTGGGACAGGGAATGCCCGCCTTACTTCCAGAACAGAGGGAGCCTTGTGCAAGCTCCAGAATGGGCTTTCGGGTGGTTTGCTGCCCAGCCCCCAGCAGTGACCAGCCCTGGGCCACAAGTGAGGGGCTCCTCTGATTTGTTCAGTCTAGGCATCTGGGCCAGGGGATGTGAGGTGCACAGCAAACGCACAGGTAACCCAAAACAAGGGGAGGGACCCGGCCAACTGGTTGTGGCAATGACATTGGCATAGTGGTGAGCTGGGGGAGGTTTCCTGTCCCGTCAGGGTCTCAGAGGCCTCACTGTAATATAATCAGACCATCCAGGGTTGTGAAGAGAAGATGACATAACCTCATAGGGAGATCCCAGGCTCCCACATATATTATTTCCCATTCTGGCATAGAAATCACACCCCAGGCTGACCCAGCCTCCGCCTTCCCTCCAAGTCTGTGCCTGCTCTTGCAGGCTTTGGCCTCAAAACTCAGTGGTCACTCCATCAGCATGTCTGGACTTCCCCACCTCCAACTCTGCTCATCCTGTGCCCTCAAATCGAGAGGCTGAGGCAGGGCTTTGGGGTCTGACTGCATGCTTCAAATCCTCATGCCCCCTCTAACCAGCCAAGCACCTCCGGGATTTTACAGGCTCTGTCTGTAAAATCTCCAGGCAGACTCCTTATGGGGAGTAAGATGCCTCTTGAGGTGAGCACTTCGAACAACACTGCACAGGGAGCCGGCCACGCAGCTCTACTTCCTCCAGCACCTCCTCAGCCACCCATCACCTGCACAAGGTCTATTTCAAGTCTGCCATACCAACTGAAAGCCCCCCAAAGGCAGGGCCCAGCATTCTATGTTACCTGATTGACTTGCAGTCCTTTAAAGCCTGTGGAAGGGGCCTCCCTGGTCGCACAAGGGTTAAGCTCTCCACTGTGAAGCTTCCGCAGCCACAGCAGCACGAGTTCAATCCCCAGCTAGGGAGATGAACTGCATGGCGCAGCAGACCTCTCCTGCTGCTCCCCTCAGCAGTGTGTTTCAGTCAATCTGTTCTGTTCCCCACTTTGTCTCTGGTGACTCTTCTTCCCCCACCCCCCACACCTCTGACCTATAGCCCAGTTCTTGTATGCATAAATAAATCTTTAAAAATAAATAAAGCCAGTGGAGGGGTGGAGGGCAGCTTGGGAATCTTTGACTTCACCCTATGGCCACCAAAGTGGTTCTCATTTATTTGTTCTTCCCCCGGAATCCACAGCCCCTAGAGGGCCAAAATATGGACTTCAGGGAGAATAAATTCCCCAACGACACTCCAGCTTGTGGTGTGTGATTGTGGAGGCAGCCTGCAGGCTGCAAGGCGGGGGCACGCGACACCCAGGAGGCAGCTAAGCCTTCCGGTCCCTACAGTTCTTTCCGTTCTTTCCCTGGGCGCTCTCTGGAGTTGTCTGAGTCATTTCATGACGGAGCCTCTTCTGTAGTCACACTGCTCGCTGTTTCACTGCCGCTGCCGATTTTATCCCAACCTCTAGGCTCAGTTTTGCACACATACACACGCGCGTACGCCTCCCCACCAGGTGTCCACCGTCAGGCACGCGTGCCCTGTGCCCAAGCTCTCGAGCGCCTTCTGCATTAACACCATCAAGGCCACAGTTGATAGCCAGAGGCCAGTGGGTAAAAAGCCTGATCAATTCACTTACCCTACGGTACTACTGCATACTGTGGAACAGAATTGCTTACCTTTCACCAGATACTCAGAAGAGCCCGTTTCCCTGCTCAGCTTTACTTTTTTTTTTTTTTTAATTTATTTATTTATGCATACAAGCACTGGGGTATAGGCCAGAGGTGTGGGGAGGTGAGAGGATTCACCACAGAGAGCGGGAGCAGAACAGGCAGATCAACGGAGGTACACTGCTGAGGGGAGCAGCGGGCGAGGCAGGAGAGGTCTGCTGCACCATGTGGGTCCCCTCCCTAGCCGGCAGCAGGGATCGAACTTGTGCTGCAGTGGCTGCGGTCTGCTTCATAGTGCTTCATAGTGCGTTGTTTAACCCACTGCGCCACCAGGGAGGCCCTCAGCTTTACTTTTTTAAGCTTTATTAAATGCACCCAACACTGAATTTCAATTACTTACTTGCTTATTGTCTCCAACACAAAAAGTCACTTCAGGGCAACGTGTCGTGTTCATGGTTGTCGCGACAGAGCCCAGACAGAGACTGGCACTTGGCGGTTCTCCAAGTCATTTGGGTGGATGCATGTCTGTAGGGGCAGAAGGGCACGGGACAGGTTCTCTATGATCTGGGCAGACGGGTCAAGGAGGAGTCCTGGAGCCCTCAGTAGCTTTTTCAGGGTTTCATTGACCTTTCTGCACAACTAGCAGTGAGGCAACCAGGTACACAGCCGGCAGGGAGGCCTGGGGGCCAGGAGGCCTGCGGGCTTCCTAGCCCCTGGCAAATCTTCACTCATGCTGGACTCTCCGGTGGTTTTTTCTGCCGCTGGCGTTCCCGTGACGCTGCCCTTATATGGCCAGTCTCTCAGCCCAGGTGCACTCTCTTGCGCATGCTCACACCTGACTCCAGGTGCCACCGTCAGGCATGCGTGCAGGACTGCAGGGGTCTATCATTGATGCTAGTGACGGGAGGGTGGAAAAAACCTGATCACTGCCATTTACCCTACAGTGTCCATGCAATGGGGGCCTGGCAAGGCCTGCACAGTCAGCTGGTGCCATCCTCCTCGGGCAGCTCTGGAACTGCAGGGCTGGAGCTGAGACTGGCAAGTCTATTTGAGGGAGAAGCTCAGGGAGCCCAGATTGGATTCACCTGTGAGGAACAAACTTTCGGGGCCTGGGCTCTATTATCTGTTGCTGGATGTGGAATTTTCCCAGAACTTAATAGTTTAAAACAATTCTACTGCTCTTTCCTGTGTGATTTTGATTAACAAGTAATATGTATTTGGTCATTCACATTTGGTCCTCATCTACATTTCCTGGCTCGGAGTTCCCCAAATCCATGGAATTTTTTAATCATTGAGATTATTAAAGGTGTATCTTGTTATGTTAATGAAGTCAACTTTTGGAACACACCTGAGGAGGGGGACTGCTTGCCAGGACAAACAGCACCAACAGAAGCCACAAGTTCCAGCCCCAACCGCAGGCCTCCGAGAGAGGCGGGGAGAAGGGCTGGAGGCAGAATCATTCGACCATGACCAGTGACTTAATCCAGCATGGCTATGTAAGGAAGCCTCCATGAAAGCCCAGAAAGAGGGCCTTGGAGAGCTTCTGGATTGGTGAGCACAAGAGTTTAAGGAGACCCGCACTCCTAGGGAGTGCAGGGAAGCCCTTCCTTTCCTCACACCTTGCCTCACACATGTCTTCCATCTGGCTGTTCTGAGTTCTCGCCTGTGTCATAAATCACTGACCTAGTGAGAAAACAGGTTTCCTGAATTATGTTAACTGGTCTACAAATTAGTCAAACTTGAGGAGGGTGTCCTGGGAACCTCTGATCTGCGGCCAGTTGGTCAGAAGCACAAGTCCAGTCTGGGCTACAGTTCGTGACTGAAATGGCAGGTGGTCCTAGGTGACGGACCCCTTTAGCTTATAGAATTGGAGCTCCGGACTGAGGTGAATTGAAGTGAACGGTCAAGACGCCTACATACACAACCACACAGAAACTGGTGTTAGGTCACCGACACATGCTGATTGCATGGTCAGGAATTCACACCGATGCTATTTGTTGGTGATTCTTGTATTCCACATGGCGTTGATTAAGAGCACTCAATGGCATTCAGCTGGCAGAAAGGCTTGTCTCGTGGGTTCAGATCAGCTTCCCTCAGGTATCTGGTAGCAGAAGGCTGGGCTCACTACTAATATGCCTGTACCTGATCTCCCCATCCTGGCAGCCTTGGGGTGTCAGACTTCTGCACGGCAGCTCAGGGCTCCCCAAGGCTGTTTAAGACCAAGGCAGATGCCGTAAGGCTGCTTTTGACTGGCCTGGGAAGCTGTGTGGCATCACTCCACCAAGCGAGACATAGCCGGCCAGACCCAAGAGAAAGGGTAGGAGCTACTGGGTATGAATACCATGAGTGTGGGGATCGGGAATCTTGGAGACAAGCCAACACTGTCTCCCTTTGCGCTGGGCTGAAGAACAGAGCCTGAAACCAAGATGCTGAGGGGGGTTGGGAAGCCCAAGAGTCTCACTCTTTTGACTGGAGCAGGAATCAAAGGACCACTGGCCCCCAGAGTCACAACCACTTAAACTTCCAGTTGATTCCACATTCTATCTCAAGGCAATCACTCAAAAAAGATATCATAGTTCAAGCATTACTAACCACACTGTATTCTTGCACCCTTATTTTCTCATCCAGATTCTTAACTGCACCTTTTTGGGTTTGCAGACCTAGTGGGTGTCCTCTCCTGGCACTGGCCAGGACTCCTTCACCTTTTAAATCCCTGTGCCTTCTGAACATGCACAGTGCTCAGAAACAAGGCCTGAGAATGCAACAGTGGCTGGTTGTCCTGGACATTTGGAGTCCAGGTGAGAGCAGCTGTTCACAGGGTACTGCTGGCTGCTCCAGTCCCAAACAGGGCGAGTCTCAGGTACAACCCCAGGGAGGCAACTTCTATGCTCAGGTCACAGACGCCTGCCCTTGGGCAGAAGGAAGGAAAGGGGCCTCCAGGGACAAAGTCACCTCACAGGTGTTAGGCACCCACACAGATAAGCATCAGAGAACTGACAGTCTCCTGTAAAATGTGTTTATGGAGGGGGTTTGTTAGGGAGGTTTCATTTCTTTTTCATAACAGAACTTCTTTTTTTTAAAGATTTATTTATGCATACAAGAACTGGGGTACAGGCCAGAGTTGCGGGAGGTGAGAGGATTCACCAGAGACAGAGCAGGGAGCAGAACAGGCAGATCAAGGGAAGTACACTGCTGAGGGGAGCAGCAAGCGAGGTAGGAAAGATCTGTCACACCATGTGGGTCCCCTCCCTGGCTGGCAGCAGGGATCGAACTCGTGCTGCAGTAGCTGCAGTTTGACTCATAGTGCGTTGCTTAACCCACTGCGCCACCAGGGAGGCCCCTCTTTTTCATAATAGAACTTTCTAAGGTGAAGATGAGAAGGTAGGCTTTGTCAGAGAGATGTGGGTACAAGTCCTCACTGAGTGGCCCTGGAAACATCACTGAATCTCCTGGTACCAGGGAAGAATGTTGTCTGCCCTGACCCTGGGAGCAATCAGTGACAGACCCCAGCACAGGGCTCAGCGTTCAGTCAACACTCAATAACTAGTTATCTTAGGTAGTAATATTGGGCTGAACACCCCAACAACTGCGATTAACACCCAATATAGATGAACAGCTCCTAAGTTAAATTTTCTAGTCACTCCATTAGAAAAGCTAACAAGAAACAACATTCATTTCGATAACATAGTTAATTTAACCTAATCTATAAGTGCAGCAGCAGGAAGACACGGGGCACGTTCTCTATGATCCCGGCAGACGGGTCAAGGAGGAGTCCTGGAGCCCTCGGTGGCTTTTTCAGGTTTTTATTAATCTTTCTGCATCGGTGGTGACCAGGTACATGGCAGGTGAGGGGCAGGGGTCAGGAGGCTGGCAGGCCTAACCCCTGGCACATCGTCACTCTCTGATCCGCTTCTGCTGTGTCTCCTGCTTCTGTTGCTTCTACTTCTGCTGCTGCTGGCGTCCCGGGATGGTGCCCTTATATGCCCAGTGTCTCAGCCCAGATGCGCCCACCTACACATGCCCACACCCTGCTCCAGGTGCCGCCATCAGGCATGCGTGCAGGACCACAGAGGTCTATCTCTGACGCTAATGGAGGGAGGGCAGACAAACCTGATAACCTTCATTTACCCTACAATAACAAATATTATTTCGGCATGTAATCATCTAAAAAAGTGATGATGAAATATTTTCTACACTTTTTTTCTCTAAGTCTTCGAGATTGCTGTGAACTTACATTCACAGAGCATCTGAATTTAGATCCACCCAATTTTGGTGGGGCTGATGGACAGCCTGGACTTCCTGGGCAGCACAGGTCTCAGAGGAGTTGCTGGGTGGCCCTTCCTGACCAGAGCTAAGTGCCTGGACATTGGTATAAGTCTGGGCCTGTGTTTAAGATGCAAGTACTCCCTCCCCAGGAATAACAACTTCCTACAATGCTGCTGAAGTTGAAGAGACAAAAAAGGCAAATTTCCAAGAAATAAATGCTTTATTTTCTTTATAGCCATAGATTAATAACAATATACAAATATACAATCTTGTCTGACAGAAAACATATTTATACAAAAAAAAAAATCAAAATACCCTGGCTTTGGCCTGGGGCCAACAGGGCCTACAGTAACTGGGACCCAAACGGGGCATGACCAAAGTGATCATTTCGGGTAGAAGAGAATGTTGGGCTGACCTGGAGATCTCCACCGGGCAGCCCTGAGGGCTAATGAGTACCAGAAAATGAGAGCTTAAGAGTGCTGGGGTGACCGAGGCCAGTCTCTTGATTTAGAGAGCTCGGGGCTCACCTGTAGTCGGAGCTGAGCATATGGGGGGAGCGTAAAAGGTGATGGTTGAAGCTCCAATATGAGAGCCCACGAACAGATGGCACCGTGGGAGGCAGGACGGCAGACTGGAAAAACACCTTCTCCTCTGCTGGTGTCACAGCAAGAAAAGAGCTGGTATTTTAAAAACAAGGGGATTCTGGAATGCAACTTAAAAAATTAAACAAACAAAAACAAATGCTTGCCAGAGTCCTTAAACAACTTTGCAGCGAAGTTTCTGAGATTAGTTAGTCCTTTTGGAAATGGGTATCTGGGTGTGTTAACAGAGCACAGTTCTTTCTACTCTCAGAATCTCCCTTTACTTAAGGGCACTTGGGAAGACTGCATAAGACGACATTTGGACAGATGCCACTTTCTGCAAATGGGAAAGAACTGGCATTCGAGTTTTGTGAGCGTAAAAGAACAGGAAAATGCTAAGCCCCAAATTTCTCACTTCATTCTTAGGCTACGGAATGTTTACCATCCCAGATGAAGAACAAAAGCAAATGGAAATTGTCTCTGTAAAGGTCACATTGAACATCTTTACCTTAAATGATAAGCAGACTAGGAAAAGACAGTGCAGTAAAAAAGAAGACAAGGATATGAATTTAAGTATAGAAGTTCCAAAGATACTAATCCCGGCCCTCCCTGGTGGGACAGCAGGTTGAGTGCCACACTGAAGCATCCGCAGCACAGTATCGCGAGTTCAGTCCCAGGCCAGGGAGGGGACCCACATGGTGCAGCAGACTTCTGCCTAGCCCGCTGCTCCCCTCAGCAGTGTGTTTCAGTTGATCTGCTTGTTCTGCTCCCCACTCTGTCTCTGGTGAACTCTCTTACCTCCCTTGACTCTGACCTGTACCCCATATCTTGTCTGCATAAATAAATGATTCTTTAAAAAAAAACCTCACAAAGTTACTAATCCATTCCTATTTGTCTCATTTTCTGCTTCTTTCTTTAACAAACTGAAGAAAACTTGCATAAGGGGTGGCTACTGACTGAGTTAGCTGAGAAAGGACAGGTTTCTCAGCACCTGAGGCTTCAAGACTGGCTTCCTGCCTCCAGAAGACTCACCAAACTATTTTCTGCATCTCCAAATAACCAAAGCCAACTCCTGGCAGAGTAATAAAGTATTCAAATAACTTGCTATAACAGAGCAGAAATATTTGGACTTAGACATTAATTTCTTAAACCTTTACTGAGGGTTCAGAATCAAATGATCATTTCAAGCGAATTCATTTCTTTTGACTCACAGAGGCAAGGTTTAGAGTTTAAGCTGGCCTGGAAAATGTACTTCAGTGTTCAATGGCTTGAAACTCCTCAGAGATATTAGGGAATTAAATGGATTAAAAGCTTTAAGGAATATAAATATAAATGTGTGTACCTTTGTATATACATATTTAAATGCTTGTTTAAACGCCCTGAGAGGACACCCATCAGTGTGTATAAGCCCTAATCCCTCTGGTGATGATTTAGCGCCAAGTTAACTTAATGTGGGGGGGGGGAGGCAGAGGATTGGGGGTGTACAGAATTCAAAGGAACACAGCACAACACGAGGCCATGAAAAGGCTGTGTGTGGCACAGACTCCAAAGTACTAGTGTCCTTGCTGACTTCGTTCCTGTTCCAGGACTCCCGCTGAACCCCCAGCTACTCCTCTGCCCTGAATGGGAAGCCTCGGAGGAATTCCTGCTGTGCTCCTAAGTGTGCTCCTAAGAGGGTAGCGACAGGAAGGCACGGGGCAGAGACTCCATGATCCAAGCAGACTGGTCGAGGAGAAGTCCTGGAGCCCTCGGTGTCTTTTTCAGGCTTTTACTGCTCTTCCCACACCAGAGGTGACCAGGTGCACAGCAGGCGGGGGTGGCCAGGGGGCCAGGAGGCTGTGAGTCCTCCTAGCCCCCAGCGAATCATCACTATCTCTGGATCTAGACTCTTGTGCCTCTGCTTGCTCGCCCTCTGCTCCTTACTCTTCTCTTTCTGCTCTCTCGCCTCTGCTGGCGTGCTGGTGACGCCATCTTCATAGACTGTCTCTTTGTGCAGGTGCGCCCACCTGCGCGTGCCCACGCCCCACTCCAGGTGCCGCCATCAGGCAGCGTGCGGGATGGCTGCTCTATCACTGACCCTCCTGGTGGGAGGCCGGATCACTTTTCACTGACCTTGCAGTGAGTAGGGGTTCTAGGTCTGTCAGCACAACACAAGGAAAGGACACCCCTAGAGGAGTCTCCAAAGATGTGAAAACACGAAACAAAAAGTGCAATGAAACAGCCTGGGAGCATTGCCACATGGTGAGGGCACAGCGGTAAGGGAGGCGCCATGTCTGCCAAGGCGAAGGGAGCTGGGCCTGCACAGGGGAACCCTGAATCTGTTTCTGCGCCACTGGGGATGGTGCTCTCAAAGTGAGAAGACAACACAGGCTATTCTCTGCAACAGCCCGTGACCCCCAGGAAGAATAACAATTCTTGACGTGGTGAGAAGCAGTCCAGCTCCTTCTTCCTTCCTTCTGATGCACTGACAGAGCACAAAGCTCAGGGCTATGGTGTCCAGCAAGCAACCTTTGAGTCTCCTTTAGGAGACCTTCCTCTGGGAGAAGACCAGCAAGGCCTCTCCTAGTCCACCCAGCAGGAGGCTGCAAAAAAAAGCAGGAGATCAGCGTTCCACTCCTGGAGGCTGCAGACCCACTGGGAGCTGGCTGGGAAGCCCCTCGTGCCGCCCTTGGGAGGCCCCTTCCCTGCTCAGACTGCCGTGGAGGTCGGACCCCAGAACGGCCCCCAGCCCCACCTTCGGAGCAAGGCTACCGAGTAGGCCATGCATGGGAGGGGAGTGAGCTTTTTAAAAAAAACTTATATTTTACAGTATTTTTCATTTTTGCACAGTGTATATTTCTCATCCCCGTGAAATTCCCATCACCCATTCCCCCGTGCACCATCGCCACAGTCCCTGGTGCTCTTCCCACCCGTTTTGTTCCTTCTCCTTCCTCTTCCCCAAGGGAATGTCTCAGATTTATAACTGTCTGTTGATTTTGATTTTTAATTTATTGTAATTCATTTTTCCCCCTTAGTCCCTTATATCTTTCCTCTACATTCCTCCTATAAGTGAAGCCATCCGATAGGGAGCGAGCTTTGAGGTGGTTTCTTTCCATCAGAGAAGGTGATGTGTTGCACTATTCTGACGAGGGAAGGTGGCGGCGCGACTCTGCTGTTCCCCTAACGTCCCTTAAAGAAGCTGCACACCGGCGTCAACACCTGGGCAAGCGAAGAAGAGCTGTGACCCAATGCAACGGCTGCGCAGAGCTGTGCTGGGGAGGGTTTTATTTCTGTGGGTGTAACCAGGGGCTCAGTCATTTCTACACTTTCCACTAATCTTCCTTAATCGCCAGGGAAAAGAACAGGGTAGCGGCTGGCCCTTTGCCACTTTTACTCCCACAGCCTTAGAACAATGCTGAAGTGTAATAACCTTGCATTGCATCCCTTTGGCTTAGCTATTTTATGAAACACCAAAGCAGCTTAGTGAATGCTAAATGAAAACAAATCTTGGTTTCATTTACTGTTGAGAAAGCCAGGGAGGTGAGCTTTTGATGCTGTTTTCTAAACAGCAGGAGAAGCTAACATGGGGTGCAGGAATCTTAATAGCATTACAACTATTTAAGTCAGTGTTCCGCTGAACTGTTGGCAAATCATGTAACCCTCATCACTGCTGAAATGAACAAACTTCATGTAACTTAGGCTTAAGCATCACCCCACCAGAAACAGTGGTCTCCAGCATCTCTTCCAGGGGAGTTATTTTCAGCCCATCTCAGTCCTTCTCTTTTCTCACTTTGGGGGCCAGACACCTCATTTCATTTTCACAATCATCACTGCAGTTATTCAATTAATTCCTCTTGAACCCCCTAGACAGAGGACAGACTGAATGCTCCTCTCAGCTGAAGGCACTGCACTTAATGCAGCTCTCAGTACTTAGTTGACCTTCTTATACTTCTCCCCTACTCCCATCTCTATTCTAAACTATTTTGCTGTTTTCTCTTTTCCTCACCAAAACCTATCTGCCCATTATACCATTCCCTCGGGTCCTTGCTGAGTGACAGTTCACATCTGCTAAGTCACTCCGTGCTGAGAGATAATGAGCAATATTTATTTAGAAGGCCCTTCTCCAAAAGCATTTTAAAGAGGAGTTTTTAAATTTTTAATTCAAATGGAAAGCTGATACATTTCACACACCATGATCCTACTAAAGGTGTTTTAGAGTGTGTTGAGAGTTCTCCTCTAAACTCGTTCTTCCTATAAAGAGACGTAGACGGTCTCCCTAAATTTAAAAGGATAAGATATCTTTACTCAAAAATGATTAGAGTGGCCTCCCGGGTGGCGCAATGGGTTAAGCAATGCATTATGAAGCAAACTGCAGCATGAGTTCGATCCTTGGCCAGGGAGTTTGTGAACCACATGGCGCAGCAGACCTCTCCTGTCTCGCTCACAGCTCCCCTCAGCAGTGTGTTTCAGTTGATCTGCCTGTTCTGCTCCCCACTCTGTCTCTGGTGAATCCTCTCACCCCCTGCACCTCTAGCCTGTACCCCAGCTCTTGCATGCATAAATTTAAAAAAAAAATGACTAGAGCATTTTCTAAAGACTAAGTGTATTGACCCTTAGGCTGGTGGCCTACGGTTAATGGCAGAGTCGCAAAGAGACTGGCAAAGGGTGGAAGAGGCCATGTTTGAGCTATTTCTTCCTCCCCTTACACCCAAACTATTCTATGAAGGAGTGACTCTCCTAGTCTGAAAAGAATTCAGAGGCACCAACAACTTATTCTGCCTGCTCAACAGTGATACTGCTTGCAGTTCAGAATTTTTTTTCTTTTTTTGAACCAAATACCTTTTGCTAAAACTTTGCAACAGAGAGAAGTCACATGGATACAGACCCTAGAAGTCTGTTAATTACAGAATGAACAATTAAATACGAATCTGAATATTTAAATGACTGGGATTGAGATATTGTTTTTATCGTTAAAACGAGATATTTACTGTACAAGATCTGCTGAATTTAGTTAAAGACTTCAAGAGTTGATCAATATTGGGTACTTGGTTTGTAATATTTCTGGTGTACAGCATTTAGAAGGCTGACCACTTGTCATTTATCCAGCAAGCACTGAGTGCTTCGTAGAGGGACGCAAAGGTGAACAAAACAAGGTGGTCCCTGAGTTGCAGCAGTCACAGCTGGAGTGACGCGAAGTGTGCACACCTGCCTGCCACTCAGCAGGTGCTGAAGGGTTTGCACAAAGGGTGTAGGAAGGGCTGCTGACTTCATGCTTAGACGACCCAAATCTTTAATTAGGAGATAGGCGAGTTCCTTAAGATCTTGTTGAATTTCCTCACCAACCAAAACCTTGAGATGGGCGATTCCCTCCTGTGGTAATTTTGCCCCCAAAGGGGATAGCTGGCAAGGTCAGAGACATATTTGGTTGTTTCAAATGAGGGGGTGCTACTGGCACCTAGTGAGTTAGGGGTCAGGTGTGCTGTTAAACATCCTACAAGGCCCAGGAGAGTCAGCAACAAAGAATGACCTGGTCCAATTTAGCAACAGTGTGAGGGGCAGCCCAGACTTTAGAAGACAACGTATTGCGTGCCGCTAAGCTAGCGCCTGCCCGCACAGGTAAAGAGTGATGTATGCGATCATGCCTTGGCTGTGACCTGACCGGGTGCTGGGTGTCGGACAGTGTCTGCGGTCTCAGTCCTGCAGGCACCGTGCAGGATGGATGTGAGGACGTCAGCCGGTGTGCTCCTGTTGGCCGGTCTGGGCGGTGGGGAGCCCAAGCCCAGGTGAGGGGCAGCCTCTACCCATCCAGCATGTGCTGCTTCGGGGAAGTCAAACATGACAAAGCCCCACACTGTGAAAAAAGTCTGGACGCTTGGACTTCTATGAAGAAGTTGGTCAGTTTCTAAATACTGATGAGTCATTTGAAACTTAAGAAGCAAAAAGTGAAAAACAATAACTACACAGGCAAACACACAGATCAAAGAAAATCAGGCCTGTAGCCCCCTGCCTGTGTCCACGGCCAAGACCAGCCCCACCCCTGTCCAGAATCCGAGGGCCGGTCATCTCGTCACGGCTTGAACACCCCTAGTTTATGAACAACACAGACCAGTTCTGTATAAAAGACAGAAAATTTGAAACACAGGCTGCCACTCCTTTCTGCTGGTTCACTTTGTGGTTGGAAAATTCTTTGAGGCTGAAAACACACCATCCTTAAACGCAAGAGTTCTCAAAAATCAGGAAATTCCAAAGTCAAGGTTCCTTTTGCAATAATCACACACGCTGTTTCCTTGACTCGGGTACACGCTGCTTTTCTTTCCATTTTGTTCAGGGCATACCGTGAAGTTCACAGGATGTGAGCCAGTCTGGAGAAAGGCCTCACACAGAAAGTCACTGGAATAGACAGACCTAGCATTTCCTCCCCGATGGAGAGCTGTCTTGCTCTCATTTCCCACGTTCAAATCAACACCTGGTTTTTTGGGTTCCTTCTAAAATTCTGTACCAAATAGTGTCCATGAGGGCTTATTTGCAAGAAAGAAAAATACTGTCAAGAATTTAGATGATCAAAATGAAGGTTGCAGAAATTTGGGCAGTCTCTCAAGAATATACCAGCGTTCAGACCTTTTTTCTCCTGGAAATTGGGTTTTGAGATGTTAGTCTGTCCAGTATTTGTAGCATCCCCTCCTAGAAGGACAGGAGGACCACGGGATTGGCGCCCTGCCCCACAGCTCCAGCTCTCACCAATTAATAAGTCTCAAGACTGGCACCTCCTGGCCACGTCCTCTCTTCCTGGTACAAGTGGGAGGGGGTAAGCAAATCCGCTTCTACCCTCAGTCTACCTCAGCCTCTCCCTTCTGCACAAGGCCCAGTTTCCAGCCAGTTCCCTCCTGATCACTTTGTTCTTTCTTCTTTCAGTTTTCAAATTGGGTATCCAAGCAATCACGATCCCATCCTATAAATTTTCTTCCTGACTTCCTTTGAAAACTCATTGAAGACTGGATGTTGTCTTATACTTCTTAATGGCTCCCACACATTCTGCATAGAGTAGGCATTTGATAAGTATTTTTAGCTGATGAGCAGAATTATGAAATAATAATGGTATTAAAATCTAAGTCAATGAGATCTTTTCCCTAAAAACATACAGTAGACATTCTTAGTTCACCCATTGGCCCCTGACAGAAAATAGAACCGGTTTGTCCTGAATAACATTCCTTCTGTTTCGCTGTTGAATCTTTAGGTGTTCTTTAGAGATAATTCCACTGGTGGTATTAAGAGGAACATTTAGGCCAGTTTCTCTTCCATGGCCATTATGACCCATTTCTACCTACAAATGGTCTACACTGCTGGCAAATCCTTGGCATTTTTCAAGTCAGTTCCAGGAAGGTACATGGCAGGTAATGTGGTCTTGGACACACATGTCTGGCTTGAGTTCTGGTCCATGCATGTCATAGTATAGAATCTTGGGAAATCATGTAAATGACTAATGCTCAGCCTCTTCATCTTTAAAATGGGAGTAGTGGGCCTTCCTGGTGGCACAAGGGGTTGAGCACAGGATTATGAAGCTATCCAGAGCCATTGCAGCAGGAGTTCGATACCTGGTCAGGGAGGAAACCCACATGGTGCAGCAGACCTCTCCTGCCTCACCCACTGCTCCCCTCAACAGTGTATTTTGGTCGATCTGCCTGTTCTGCTCCCCACTCTGTCTCTGGTGAATCCTCTCACCCCCACCTCTGGCCTATACGCTGGTTCTTCTATGCATAAATAAATAAAATCTTTAATAAATAAAATGGGAGTAACTTGCACTCCTACAATTTGCTTATACATGACAGCTATAAAGATGTGTATAACAAAATGCTGTGGCATAGCAGACATGCATGCCGTATCACCCTCCCAAAAAAGGGGGTAAACCTGGAGGATTATTGACAGTGAATGAGATAATATTAATGTAAAAGTGCTTGTTCGATAAATGGTTGGTTATTACTATTAAAAGGAAAAGGAGGAGAGAACAACAGGGAAAAGAGGATCAGGAGGGTGTAGAAGTATTTCCTCATTTTTTCCTTTTGCTTCCATTTTTCTTCTTAGAGCAGGAAATACCTCTAGTTGGAGCTCCGAGAGAATGAGAATCAATTTTTTTTAATGCCATGAGCAAAAAAGATGAATTTCTGTCCGTCTAGGATGGTTTAGATCTGGGCCTTCCTTCAAGCAGGAAGATGAGCAACTATAGACATCACAGGGATAAGAATTTTTCACTTTTATCCAAGAACAGTTCCTGGCCTTTGATAAATGTTTACTGACTGGATCAACCCCTTCTAGCCCAAGACTACATGAGATGCTAAATCACCTTCTGGGCTAGCTCATCCTGGTATTCACACATTTATCCTGCAGGAATCTCCTACAGAAGCTTAAAAATATTGTTTCCATGACTACAATAGCACCAGGGATCGGTCACAAGAAGTTCTGGAAGACAGGAGGCTACTGTGGGACACCAGCACTGTGGCTCGAGTCAGGGGAAATTCTGAGGATCCAACTTAGAAGCAAATGCAAAAGAAAACAGAAAAAAGCTAAGCAAAAAATTAGAGGACCAGCAATTAGGATTACTTTGATTCTAAGCATGAGAAAAAAATACTGATTTTCTAGAACCATGCCTTATTTGAGCAAAGCTAAGCAGTGTCTTTTCTTTCTGTATGACTAGCAAAGAAATACAAAACCTATTCTAAAACTTCTGCAATTCAAATTTGGAGTGCCATTCCATGCAAGTGAGGTGGAAGGAGACAGGGAATCTTCTAAACAATATGTCAAAACTGAAATGGAAATACACAGTATGTTAAAATGACCCTAGGTTTTGCTTTTCTTTTAAAATAAGAGGTAGGAGACTAGTATACATGTGGCTCCTCTGGTCAAAATCCTCTAATTGCTTCCTATTTCACGCCAAAGCCAAGTTCTTACAGTGGTCTTTAAGGCCCCACAAGGTCAGCTGTCAAGTGCCTCTGTAACCTCATCTCCTCGTGCTCGCCCTCTTGTCACACTGATCTGCTCAGGCCAAGCACACGGCCACCTCAGGACCTTTGCACTTGCTGATTCCCCTCCCCCAACTCCCCATGGTCTACTCCCTTACTTCCTTCAGGTTTCTGCTCATGTATCATATAGAGAGGCAGTGCTGTCTTTAAGTAAATGGGTGAGTGCATTCTAAGCCAGAGTGATTTGATGTTTTTCGAAGAGAAAGTGAAATAAAGGATCAAAGAAAAGGAAAGAAACCCAAACAAAGCTAGCTGGTTAGATCTATATAAGCATCTGCCTGTCGGTCCATTTATTATACCTACCTGTCAAAAAATAGTGGCTCACAATATGGTGACTCTTGTGTTGAAAATCATCAAGTTGTATATTCACGATATATACACTCTTTTAGATGTATATTTCTTTTTTAAAAAAAGATTTATTTAATTATGCACAGGAGAGCTGGGGTACAGGCCAGAGATGCGGGAGGTGAGAGGATTCATCAGAGACAGAGTGGGGAGCAGAACAGACAGATCCACTGAAACACACTGCTGAGGGGAGCAGAGGGCAAGGCAGGAGAGCTCTCCTGTGCCATGTGGGTCCCCTCCCTGGCTGGGGATTGAACTCACGCTGTAGTGCTGCAGATACTTCACAGTGCAGTACTCAACCCACCAGGGAGGCCCCTAGATGTACATTTCTATGTCAATAAAACATATGCCCAACATACACAGCCCCTTTCTTCAACATCTGGGGGCAAAAGTTAGTATCCTGATAAAATTCAAACAACTAACTTGCATTTCCTCTCTCTATGCAGAAGACTTACCATCCGACAGTCGCTCTGGTCAGGATCATATCAAACAGCAGTGTTGATAAACCAGCTGTGATTACCTGCAGAAATAATTTCAACAATAGGTCATCAGAGCCCTCAGTAACTTTCTCCAAAGTCACTTTTACAAGCTCAGTTCTGATCCACGACATTAGCCTTTTCTTTCCAATGTCCTTTTCACCACATTCTTCCTAGTATTTAGTGTTGCCTCTGAGCAAAGCATTTGGTATGGAAAATGTTAAGTCCTAGTCTATTTTGGAGGTGGGAATTTTCAAAGCATTTAACTTCCAAACTTTAATAGAGGAGGCACACAGCCAACATCTCACTCATCTCTACAGAGCAGGGACCTGGTAAGAACACTCATTTCCATCTTGTCTCAGCCATGCAGAATTAATCTCCAAGGTCAGTAGTGCTCATTAACCTGCTGCCAGATCCTCCAGAAAAAAAACATATCCATCAAGCCATCTTTAGCACTATCTCTCTCCCTGGCCTAATGCCCATGTCAAACATTCTAAGAAACGAGGTGCTTCCTGGGCAAGGGAGCAATTAAATCATTAATTAATTATTTGAAAATATCTAGAAGTCAAAGCAGAGGGAAGAGATATATCCCTGTATCTCTCTGAGCTGGGAATTATAGAAAAGTTTACGTCCCAAGGGTAGTCCTGGTCATGAAGCCCCTTAGGAATGGCAGGGAGACAGACCCTGCTGTGTGTCTAAACAGTGTGTATGAACCAAGACCCAGAGCTGTGAACATGTGGAACAACTACTCAGGGAAAGATATTATCGTTGCCAGAATTCTGCATTCTGAAACCCAGAACCACTTCTATTCAGAAGGACACCCTCAGAGGTGGCTTTCTAGAAATGAGAAGAAACAGGCTACATTAGCGTGTGACCCTCACACTGAAAGCCCTTGGAACAGTCAACTGCCGTTGACATATCACTCAAGGAACTTCACAGACTGTCTCCTCAGGTGGCCAGGCTGGGAACAAGACAGCAAGCAGATGGTTGGAAGGAAGGAGTTATGTTTAATGAGCCTCATTTTCATACATTGGCCATTGATCAGTTGCTATTTCAAATAGAAGTCTGGAAAGATAAACCTTTCAGTATGTCAGCTTTGTGATTCTGGAACCTTGTAGCTTACCCATTTGGGATCACTTTCTGGTTGCTTTCCTTTATTTGCAGCAGAAACCTTGACAACAAAAAAAGATCTGTGTGGCCTTCAGGGACAAAAGGAAGTGGCACAGGTCAGAAAGACCACAGCAAAGCAGAACTCAAAGTAGCACAGGAAAGATTTCTCAAAGTGATAAGTGGTATGAGGGTGCCCTTTGTCTTAAATACGACTGTGATGAGTAGCAGACACACACATAATTATTTCCCCTTATTTATATATATTTGACATCAATTGTAGTCCCTGTGGAATTCCCACCACCATTTTACTGGTGCACCATCACCTCAGTCCCTTGTGCTCTTTCTGCCCTCATCCCAGTTCCTCTCCCTGCACCCCCACAAAGTGTCTCTGATTTGTCTTTGTCTTTTTGTTCTTGTTGTGTTGTGATTTTTTTTAATTGTTATTATTCTTTTCCTTGAGCCCTTTTTTGGTTCCTTTATATTCCTCCTCAAAGTGAAACCATCTGATACTTTCCTTTGTCTTCTGACTTATTTCACTGAGCAGAATCCCTTCTAGCTCCATCTATGTTTCCACAAATGACTCTAGTTTATCTTTTTGATTGCAGAATAGTATTCTAACGACACAAAATTTTTTGTCTAACATTTTGTTTAGGACTTTTCCATCCATGATGCAAATGAAGTGGGCCAACGAATTATTACCTTGCAGCCTAATTGTTTGGTTTTTGTAACAAGGTCATACTGATCATATGAACTAGTTCATCAGCATCCCTGCTTATTTTCCTGTAAGGGATAGAGTTGACCTTTACTATAAAAGTAAAACCTGACTTTAATGTCCCTAAACCTGGAACTTCTGGTGGGAGTGGCCTAGTTGAAATACAGAGGTAGTAATGGCCAGAGTCCTCACCAAGTCTTCTCTTTCTCCTTGATTCAAGTTTGCCACTTTAGTTTCGCCAAGACTATTTCATCTAGGTTTTCCAGTTCATTAACATGTAGTTGTTTAGAGAAATAGCTCGTGTGCCTATTTTTATCATCATCCTTTTTTTTAAACTTCTATCATTTTTTTTCTTTCCTTAGTTTTGACTAAAGTTAACTATCTAGCTAATCTCTCTTTCCTTTTGAAACTCCTTGGACAGTTCTTGGGCTGGTGCCCATGGACATGGATTTCTTAGAATTGCTGAATAAGGTTCTGTTCTACTGATGGATATTAGTGATGCTGGCAGCTTGGCATAATGGAACAACCTCATTAAGATATGAAGGGCCAAATTCTTCACCATTGTATTCACCAACTTTTCTCCTTTTTACCAATATCCCCCCCCAATCTTAATGAATAATAGCCAATTAATTATATATACTTAAAGTGTACAACATGCTGACTTGATAGGTATGTGTATAGATACGTATATACGTAGGTATATTCTGCAGCCTGACTGCCTTTTTCCCATGACCCTCAGCATAGCTGTCACCTCCCATGAGCACTGAGATGGATATATCCAAGCCCTGTGCCTCTAGGAGCTTCTTTAGCTTTAGCATCTCATCTGCCACAAAAAGATAGTGCACCTGCTTGTTCCTATTAACTGCACCTTTTGCCAAGAAAAACATATCTTAAAATTTTCAAACTAGTCCTAACATGGACATTAGGCTAGCATAGTAGCCACACCGGTGCTTTTGCCATCTGCTACTTCCTGGAAATGTTTGTGTCTATTGCCTTTCTCCAGAGTCACTTTTTCAGACTTCTCTAAAGTTGAGCAAATTTTCTGTTTCTGCTGAGACATTCACTGAAATTTCACCAACAGTTTTATTTGCATTGAGAGTGCACAGTGAAGTTGTTTGCACTGTAATGCTACTGTGTAATTAGGGGAGCCGCTTTTTAATCTATTCTAATCATCAGTATCTTTAATAAAAATTTTATTTATGCATACAAACACTGGGGTGTAGGCCAGAGGTACAGTGGTTGAGAGGATTCACCAGAGACAGAGAGGGGAGCAGAACAGGCAGACTGACTGAAATACACTGCCGAAGGGAGCAGCAGGCAAGGCAGGAGGAGTCTCCTGTGCCGGGTGGGTCAGCAACCTGACCGGGGACCGAACTCACACTGCAGTGGCTGTAGATAGCTTGATAGTGCTGTGCCTTTAACCCCTGCGCCACCAGGGAGGCCCAATCGTCAGTATCTTAGCCTTGTCCACTTTTTTACATTTTTATCACCAACCTTAACAGTCAGCTCTTTGGGGAGGCATTTTCTCTCACAATATCACCAAAGTTCTGTCACTTCACAAAAGTCACTGCATTAGAAGGCACGGATGGCAGCCGATGGCGGCTCACTGAAGGGCAGACCCCGGGCAGCTGGCCAGTCCCACTTGCCCACTGCGTACCTTTTGCCCACACATTGACCTTACCATGTGTGAGGTTCAAACTTATGCCTCAGCAAAGTGATAGATTTCCATATGCCACGGCTCGTCAGGGCTGCTCAAGAACACCCAAAAGTGCGAATGGTAAGTTTGTGCATGCCTAGGGTCCTTTTCCACTCCTATTCCACTGAGGAACAGACAGAATACAGGAGCTGCTGAATATGTAAGTCTGGGTACAAATGTCCCACGTGAGAGCACAGCTTGGGGGTAGAAGGGACTCCCTACACAGGCTGACATGTGGGGAAACTAAGACCCGAAGATGGTGTAACTTGTTCCAGTCTGAGACTTCATGATAATGAGAAGTAGAACCAAAGGCTGACTCCCAAGTCAGCTTCTCACAGTCTGAAATGCAAAAAAGTGCTCACAGGAGCTCCATGTAGCTTTTTGGGAAAAAAGAATCCACTGTAAGCAGAATATAAATAGATATTTTTAAACCCATCTTCATATCAGCATTATTCACAGCTAACATTTGGAAGCAACCCAAGTGTCCGCTGATGTTAGAATGGATAAGCAAAATGCACATACACACAATGGAATTTTATTCCATCTTAAAAAGGAAGGAAATTCTGCTATCTGCTACAACATGGATGAACCTTAAAGACGCCATGTTAAGTGAAATAAATTAGACACAGACTCGTATATTGTACAATTCCACTTATATGAGGTACCAAGAGTGGTCAAACTCAGAGAGACAGAACAGAGGCAACCAGCATCTGAACGGGAGGAATGGGGAGTCACTTTTTAATGGGTCCAGAGACAGTTTGGGATGATTTCAAAGTTCTAGAGGTGAATGTCAGTAAAAGCATACACTTAAAAAAAAAAAAATCTGTAGGGCCCTCCCTGGTGGCACAGTAAGTTAAGCAACGCACTATGAAACAAACCGTAGCCACTGCAGCATGAGTTCGATCCCTGCCGCCGGCCAGGGAGGGGACCCACATGGCGCAGCAGACCTCTCCTGCCTCACCCGCTGCTCCCCCCAGCAGTATGTTTCTGTCAATCTGCCTGTTCTGCATCCTGCTCTGTCTGGTGGATTCTCTCACCACCCCCACACCTCTGGCCTGTACCCCAGTGCTTGTATCCATAAATAAATAAATCTTTTAAAAAAAATCTGTAAACTATCTCAAGTCAGCCCATGGAATGCAAGCTTTCCAACCACTATGGAAAGCAGGGTGGCAGTTCCTCAAACTACTAAAAATGGAATGCTCATGTGATCTAGCAATCCTACTCCTAGGAATATACATACCCAAAAGACACGAAAACATTGAATCAAAAGAATACCTGCACCCCTATGTTTAGTGCAGCACTATTTGCAATGGGTAAGAACTGGAAACAACCTAAATGCCCAAAATCAGATGATTGGCTCAAGAAGATGTGGTACATATACAAAATGGAATATTATTCAGCAAAGATAAACTAGAGTCATTCATAGAAACATGGATGGAGCTAGAAGGGATCATGCTCAGTGAAATAAGTCAGAAGGCAAAAGAAAAATACTGGATGGTTTCACTCCTATGAGGAAAATAAGAGAACCAAATAAATGACTAAGGAAAAGAATAATAGCAATTAAAAAACCACAATAAAAACAAAAAGACAAAAACAAATCGGGACACTTTGTGGGAGGAGAGAGGAAATGGGTGGAAGGCAGAAAGAGCACAAGGGACTGAGGTGATGGTGCACTGGTGAAAGGGTGATGGGGAATCCATGGGGACTACAATTGATGTCAAATATATATAAATAAAGGGGAAAAAACTTCATTAAATAAATGCATATGCCCAGAAAAAAAAGATCAATAAAGTCAGCCCATGAAAGACTTCACTTTACTCTTGGAACTTGCCATTCAGAGACAAGAGTAGCAGCCATTACTACCAATTGTTGTTCTTGCTTTCAAAAGCAGTTTTTAAACATACAAATTTTCCCCCAAAGAAGAAAGAGTCCTGTGGTCTGAGGAATGTCTCCTTCACACACAGAGACCTGAAAAACAAACAGCAGGCCCCGCCACAGGCCAGGGAGGCCAACAAGAGCAGAACCCGATACACTGTGTCCGCAGCTGGGCTTTGAACTTCCTGGCTTTGTCAACGATGTCACAACCTCTGTGCTAGCTAAATAGATTTTGGTATTTAAAGGGGATCAGATTTGCTTTGGAAACACTCATTTCAATCCTGAAACAAAATTTTCTGTTTGTTTAAAGGAAAAGTAAAGGGGCATGATTATTGCGGAAACCTGCCAGAAAGTCATATGTTGGTGGGAGAATCAGATTCAGGTTTATTGTTTATTATTGTTCTGTTGTCATTGTTTTGAAAATACCTCTGACTTAAGAAAAAACTGTGCAATTACAGCATGCGTGCAAGATACTTCACTGTAAATACTTCAGTCACAGCAGTGCACCTCCACTTAAAAGGTAGTTTCCCCAACAGTTTCATACCATCATCTTGCCTTTGTTCAGCAAATTCTCCCTGACTGGCATAATTTCACAGGGCTCCCCACACAATTCCTATGTATCTTTCGAAAACCCATTTCTAGAACACATTTCCTGAACCTGGCCTCCACTCACACATCTCAATGGGTCAGGTATCACTTCTAGCAGTTTCCATTACCCATGTCGCTGCACATGTCAAACTACAGAAATGTGGGTCTCCCCAGTTGGTTGTGAGTAATTCATGTTTGTAACTTCAAAGTCTAGCAACAGAGACCCATATATGGTTAGTCCCTGACAGATTTCATTCAACTGGAATAGGTCATCAGGTCTAATACTGAAACCCTAAGGTCTCAACATTACTTTTAAATTCTGTCATACATTATGGACAGTTGGAACACAGACTTGAGAATCCCGGGGTTACCTCTTGCTCCTCATTTCTACTTCTTTGATCAATAACTTGCATAGTGATAGAAAGAGCTTGACAGAGAACATCTGAGATGGACTCTTTCTGATTCCAAGCCAAATCATCAGACGAGATTCTGACTGGCTCCTAGACGTAGTGACCCTGGCTGGGAAGGCAGAGTACTGAACGAACATGGAACTTCATGACTGAGATAAAGACAAGAACCTTTCCCTGGAGAAAGGTAGAGAAGATAACTGAATACACAGAACAACAGGTGTCTTTTATATCCTTGCCATGAACACCACCTAGGGGCTTTTAGGAACTACAAACCCTCATGCTCCATCCTCAATCTAGTAAGCAACATCTAGAGACTAGTAACTCAGTCTTCATTTTAGGTTTAAGAATAAATTTAATACAAAATTGTATCTGAGAGTAGACTTTTTTTTCTCTTCAAACCCAAGGGACTAGTCCAAATCTACTGAACAGAAACCACAGCTATGACTAAGAACTATAGTTGACATTTAAAAAACATTTAGTTAATTGAATATTGCCTTATTGCCAGTATGATGATTTATTGCCATGGGCAGGGTAATTATTAATGAGACAACTCAAGCTAAACTCTGGGCATGGCTATTAACAGCATTTGGTATCACCTCATTAAAATATGTAATGAGCCATCAAGTCCGTCAGGTAGCAAAAAAGAAAAAAACAAAAAACATTTGCCACAAGTACAAAGGGATTAACAGCACACACAAGAAACAGAAAGAGCTTAGGGTCCTGTAAACCCTAATTTTTTTTTTATTTAAAAAAAAGAAATTAACCCCAGAGATACTTTGGGTGACCGTTAACAAACTCTGAAATTTTACAGAAGAAATTAGAACAAAATAAGGGGGGGAAATATGATATGAGTATCTAGTTTGTGGAGGGTAAGGGAAGAAAGGAACAAAAACTGGAGGACATAAAATGTGATATCCTGGGGTCTCCCTGGTAGCACAAGGGTTAAAGTCTCAGCACTATCAAGCTATCACCAGCCACTGCAGCATGAGTTCGATCCCTGGCCAGGGAGCTGACCCACATGTACAGTAGATCTTTCCTGTCTAGTGTTTTTCAGTAGAGCTGCCTGTTCTGCTCCCCTGTCTTTGGTGGATTTCCTCACCTACCTGTCTACCCCACACCTCTGGCCTACACCCCAGTTCTTGTATGCATAAATAAAAATAAATAAATAAATGAAAATAAATCTTAAGAGAAAAAGTGACATCCTGAAATCATGCTCTGAAAAGATAATCTACAGACAAATCATATCTGTGAGTTATCTTTACGTTCGTGATAGTATCACTTGTAGTATAAAGGCTTTATATTTTGAGAAGTCCTTGTGTTTTTGGTGTCAAGACCACATTTTGAAGAGCAAGGAATTCAAATAACTATTCCATCCAATACCTTATCTAAATAAATAGGTGTTATACGGTTATAAATGTGTGTTATATTGTTACATCATTGCTTCCTTTTTATAGAGCCATTCATTCACTCTACCTTCAACATATATATTCTACTTTAGAACATGATTGGTCTATCCAAATTCTGCATTGCTACACTTGACTTATGATGAGTTTTCATTGTGATTTTTGCAGAAGGTGCCAGTATAATGCTATGTGACATGAATCTGAGGTTTTGTGATTCAACAGAAATCTAAGGATAGGAGCTCTAATAAGCATATGTATTTCATGAAAGAATCGAAAAAGATTCATACAGTATTTCTTTGAACATCTCCATAGCGATTTTAAAGAGGTTGAGCAAGTCTTTAAAATAGGAATAGAGGAATGCAATGTTAAGATTACATACTCTTCCTCTTTATTTCAGTACTTTACATATATTATTCCATTATCTACTGATATTCATAGTTTAACGGAAATGTCAGTTGTTTGTTAAATTTAAGGTTATGTCTTTTTTTCCCCCCTCTGGTTGATTTTAAGATTTTCTCTATCTTTGGGTCTCAACAGTTTGATTAGGATATGTCTACATATGATTGTATTTATTGTTTGGTGTCCAATGAGCTTCTTGTAGCTATAGGGTGATAACTTTCAGCAGTTTTGGAAAATGTTCAGCCATTTATTCATTCAAACATCTTTTCTGCCCCATTTCTCTCGAGTACTCCAGTTACAAACACATTAGGCTTTTAACAATTTCTCCTATATTTCTTATGCTGTGTTCTATTCTCTCCATTCTTTTTTTCCTCCTTGTGCTTCACTTTGGGTATATTGTATTGTTTACCTGCTACACTGTGTCTAGTCTGCTCTTAGATCCATCCAAATAAGCTATTTATTTCCAATGTATTTTTCAGTCCAATAATAAAAATTTGATTTTTTTACAGCTGTTTGCTTTGAAATTCTCCCACCATTTTACATCTTTTTTTTCCTAGCTTATTGTTCATAGTCATTTTTAAGTTGTTTGCTCCAACATCTAGATTATTAGATATGAGTCTATCACTGAATATAACAAAACCTTCTGCTTCTATTATCTTTTCCACTTGATTATCAGTCACCTTTTCCCGCTTTTTCACATTTCCATAGCTTTGTTTGTATGCTGAACATTGGGTATAAGAGAACTGTAGAAGCTACAGATAAAAGCTAGAAGTGTTTCTTTTTTCCTCTAACAGGATGAATAATGGTGGCTCGATCCAGCTAGGGATTGAGTGACTCAGAAATGAGTTTTAGTTCTAGTATACTCAGTCCAGGGCCTCCCTGGTGGCTCAAGGGGTTAAGCACTGCACTATGAAGCATCCGCAACAACTGCAGTGAGTTCGATCCCTGGCCAAGGAGGTAACCCACATGGCACAGCAGACCTTCTCTGCCTCACCTGCTGCTCCCCTCAGCAATGTATTTCAGTTATTATCTGTCTGTTCTTTTCCCCGTTCTGTCTTTGGTGAATCCTCTTACCCCCACACCTCTGGCCTGTACCCCAGTTCTTGTACGTATAATTAATCTTTAAAAAAAAAAAAAGACTCAGTTCACTATTTTTCTATTTAGTCCTTTAGGTATGACCCTCCCAGACTTGTGTTTAAGAGTTTGGTAGATTTCTGTCTCCTCGTGCCTAAAAATTCTGGCTTTCAGACATTTTGATGTTAGCTTTTAGCCTCCTATCCCACATAGGTTCAAAATCTGGCAATTCTCTTTAGGGGATGACTCATTGAATCTTTGTGGCAGGTTCCTGCTATTAGGATTTTATCTCCTAATTATCCAAGATTATGAGTTTTTACTTTGCCTTTCTGGGTCTGTCTGTGCGCAGTCTCCTGAGTTGCCCCAGAACTCAGCAAGTATCTCAAGGGAAAACTGGACTTGCTTTTGGGCTCCTCTAGTTTCCAAGCTATCAAGCCAGTTCCACATGACTGCCAAAAGCTTTGCCAGTTTCTCTTTTCCACAGAATATTTCATCTTTTTGGATCAAGCCATACCTTTAACCCACACCCAGAATCAGCAAATATTCCCCCTTTCCATCCACCCCCATGAAGATAATCGCCTGTGTTGTTCAGTATATTCAGGAAAGGTTCTGTCTTCTCTGGAAATTTATTTCAGTTCTCATTGTTTTCACAGATCTCCAATTTCTTTAAAAATATGATTATGCAGTTTACTTATTTTTCCTTCTAACTGTGTTAGCTGAATGTCGGGCTGTCACAAGGTATGATGTAGTCTGAAGTGGACATTTTCCTTTTATTAGACAGCTAAGAAAACTAAGATCCAGAGAGATGGTAGATTTTCAAACCAGGTTTGTCTGACAACTATTTCCCTACCATCATCTTGCAAGCTGTGATGAAGCACGGGTAGACTTCATTTGTTTAGAACATATTCCTGGTCAGCAACAATCTTATTTATTCATCATTACAATTTTAATTAGCTCATGATTACAATATAATTAAGTCATCATTATAATTTAAAAAAAACCAAACACATAGTGTAGGACTCTATATATACCAGCTCTGGGCAACAAAATTTTCTCAAGGCATGGTATCTTTTCAGACATAGAGTTTTAGATATGATCCAACATATGATTAATAATCAGGCAGGCTGGAAGTAAGAGGAGCCTCAATTTCTTTTCCTCATGGTTCTCTCTGCCTGTAGGGGAGGAAATTCTTCTGCTTCTATCCTTTTACCCTCTTCCAAGTTCACTCTGATAGGAAAATTTTTAATCTGACTTTACATTTACCAAGGCTCTTTCCACTAGTTAGTAGGATTCCAGTGTTTTAAAAGAAGATCCTAGACGCCACATGGTTTCTCCTGAATCCATGCAATAAAATTCTCTTTACCCTGCTCCACCTGTTGGGGGTAGGGCTGAGAGTGGGGTGACAGGCCTCCTACAGAGAGCAGAAGCTAAAAATGAAGTTGAGTTTTCTAACTCAGCTTTGTTTCCCACTCTCCTGCTATTCCTGTCCATATGTTCTCTGAGCGTGTATTACAAGAAGGGAGAAGATGTGGGTGGTAGAGTTAAAGTACCAAAACTCCAAATTCTTTGACACATGTTATCTGCTGGAAAGACCTGCATCTTTTCACACCATTTGACATTGGCCCTTTGGTTTATAACTTCAGGAATCTGTGGGACTCCAAACCTTTTTCCTAGCACTTGTCATTTTTCTGGCACAGTTGAGCAGGTGTTAGATCTTCCCCGGGCTGGGTGTCAAGCTTTCCCTGGTAGTACTCATATTTCTCATAAGGTCATATTAATATCAAGTCTTCTCAGTATTGACGGGTCCCTTCCTTTTTTCTACTCATGTGTGTGTTCTACTTTAGCTCATCCTAGACTACTGATTTCACGTTTTATTTGCATTATAATTTTCTTTAAATAAAGGAACGATACATTTGTCAAATATTACTTCTCTGCTAAGTGGCACAAAGAGTCAAACAATGTAGATATACTTAGAACTTCAATTGTAGAAGACAAATGGGGAATTTGAGATTACCCTAGTTTTCCCTCAGACTCAATTTACTGACAGTCTAGTGTGGAGCCAGAAGATTCTTTATCCTAGCACTTTTTACTTTCTCAACTGTCTTGGTTTTATTTTATGCAGTAAGTATACTCACCTCCTATTAAACTTAAAGAATAATGGGTTTCTGTTTAAGTTACTTTTTAAACATTTGTCCTCCTGATGAAAAATTTCTGCCAGTCTCCAAAGTTAAGCAATATGCTGTGCTTCTGAAAAGGAAGGCCATGTGGCTAAGATGGTTTTATTTTTTAAGTTGTTTTGATTCACTAAAGGATAGATCTAATCTCTGCAGTCCATTTTTAGAAATGAAATTAATTTAAGCTCACAGTTTTAAATAAAAGCACCATAATTATACTTACTCCAAGACTGTGAGAATTTTTTTCATCTCCTTTTGATATAATAATAACTTGAACTCACACTATTGTTATAGTTAGCAATAATGAAGGTGAAAGAATAGATATGCTAAAGATATATATCAAGACCTCCTTGCTATGGTACCAACTTGGTAAAAACTTTCGCTATTTTTGGTCTGCCTCCTTTCTTTTTTTTTTTTTTTTTTTTTAAAGATTTATTTATTTATGCATACAAGCACTGGGGTACAGGCCAGAGGTGTGGGGGGTGAGAGGATTCACCAC
>JAGFMF010011668.1:18439928-18475058 GCA_019455555.1 Galemys pyrenaicus | reverse complement strand
ATGTGGGTCCCCCCCTGGCCGGCAGCAGGGATCGAACTCGTGCTGCAGTGGCTGCGGTCTGCTTCATAGTGCGTTGCTTAACCCACTGCGCCACCAGGGTGCCTCCTTTCTTAATCTCAGCAATTCCCAAAGAAATATCAGTTAGGAGAAGAGAGCTCATGATGTTCATGGCTAGCCCTGACTCCAGGTCTCATCACACTCAGTTTTATATGACCAAAGCGAGAAATACACAATTCCACATAAATGTACAAAGCTGGCACAAGACTCACTGCATCAGTTCAATTCCACGTTAAGGGATTTATACAAACCACAGAAATTTCCTTGCACACACAACTCTTGGTACTCACAGCAAAACATCAATGCATCACCTCTGAACTCTTCTGCTATGGACTGAATTATGTGCCCTCCCTTAAATCCATGTTGAAACTCTAACCTCCAGTGTGATGGCATTTAGAGATAGGGCCGATGGAAGGGAAATAGGGCAGATGAGGCCATGAGGGTGAGGGCTCCATGGTGGGATTAGTGCCCGTATGAGCAGAGACCACCCCTCCTTCCCTCCCATGTGAGGACACGGCAAGATGGTGGTTTTCAGCAATCTAAAGGAGGTCCTCAGCAGACCCCCAACCCTCCTGGAACGTTGATCTTGGACTGCCTATCTCCCACAACTATAAGAAATGTCTGTTATTTAAGTGACCCAGCCGATGGTATTTTGTTATGGCAGCTTCAGTTAAGACATATTCCACGCTCTTTTGGAAAACTTTATCTGTAGTACCTGCCCTCTGTCTATCACAGATCACATACCTCATTTGGGAGGTTACCTACCTAGGGCTCTGTTCTTTCTCCCCTAATGAGACCCACCTCATTCCTACTTTTATCTTCTGTATTTCAGATACAGATTTCTATGGATCAATGAACTTTGATTCCAAATTCTCCAACCCAGGTTTAAGCTCGGTATAAACGAAGAGTCATGTTGGCAGTGGAGGCACATACTGCAACCCATTTTATTTTTCAAATATATGATACAATCATGATTATGAAACCAAAAACTAAAAATATACCCAGGCAAGTATCTCCCTCCGCCCCAGGGCCTCTAAGCTCAGTTCTCTCCTCCCATCAAAGGCCAGCTTATTTCTAATGCATTAAAGTTTATGCTTATGTAAGTGAACATGAATACAGATTCCATTTTCCCTGTATTTTTATTTTTATTTTTATTTTTTTTTATTTTAAAGATTTTATTTTTATTTTATACATACAAGCACTGGGGTACAGGCCAGAGGTGTAGGGGGGTGAGAGGATTCACCACAGAGAGCGGGGAGCAGAACAGGCAGATCAGCGGAAGTACACTGCTGAGGGGAGCAGCGGGCACAGCAGGAGAGGTCTGCTGTGCCATGTGGGTCCCCTCCCTGGCCGGCAGCAGGGATCGAACTCGTGCTGCAGTGGCTGCGATTTGCTGCAGTGGCGGCGATTTGCTTCGTAGTGCGCTGCTTAACCCACTGCGCCACCAGGGGAGGCCCTTCCCTGTATTTTTAAACAGGGCTAGCAATTACATACAGTTTTACTCTCTACGTTTTTAACAGTCATATATCTTGGAAAACTTGCCGTACCTAGAACATCAACTAAAAAATAAATAGTATTTCTTTGGCCCAAGAGAACCCAGTCCCCTATTGACAGGAAGAGAAATATTTTTTTCTGTCTTTGCTCCTGTAACAGTACTGTAAAGTAACCCTATCATATGCTATTCTAGACTGATGGAAACATATCTGAAGGCTAAGTTGCCAGCAGTAGAAGCAATGGGTCAAACGCTATACCCATTTGTAAGTGTAGTAAGTACTGTCAAGCCACTGTCCATTGGTTGATACAACTGAGATTTCCATCAGTAAGGAATAAAGGGCTTGGTCTATCCACAGCTTTGTTAATCAAATATGCTGATTTTTTTAAAAACTCCAAATCACTGCTCAAGGTGTAGGTTTAGGATGGCATGAATGCAGGCAGGCTGGCAGGGGAGTGCTATGGCTCAGTGCTGGCTGCCAGAGCTTCAAGCAGCAAGGGCAGGAACAGAGAAGGCTCTCTGTGGCCGTGGGAAGCAGGCGCTCCCACATACAGGCTCCGAGGAGCTGTGACCACACACCCTGTTCGAATCACTGCTCAACCCTCAGTCCCTGCAGGGCCTACAGCTGTCTGCTGAACGAGCAGATGAACCCGGATGGCCAGTGATGTCCAACAGAAAGGGTAGGAGGTTCTTCTGCAAAAGGTACGTGCCTGGGTCTAAAAGAAAATGTGCAAGAGACAGAGATGGGGTTCCCCCCTGAGGTTCTAGGAAATGCAGTCCAGATACTAGGAGGAAGGATTTCACCAGTGGATTTAATTTGAGGACATATGTGACATTGCCTCCTGCCTGCGTGTTGGACAAATTGAGAGAAAGTAGTCAGAGAAAATGGGACTCATGCATCTGTTCCACAAAGACACTGCAAACCCTCATCGGAAACTTGACGTTTGCGTAGATGTTCACTGTGTTGTCTTTCTCTTTTCAGTGTGTTAAGACATAGCCACTCTAAGGGGAGTTCAATGAGAAACCAAAAATGGGCAGCCAGCATTTATGCTGATTTCTCCAGGGAAGGAACAGAGCAAAGAACCCCTGGGGTCCAGAGGAGGAGGGCCACCATGTTCTGTTGACCTCCTCAGAAGGTGACACAGGGCAACCTTTGTAATCTAATGACCCTAAGGCTGGATGCTGAGGTGCACCGCACGTATAAACACTTTTGAGTAAGGCTTTTGAGCCGTTCTCCTAGAAGTGCACTGATTAACTTTGGATTGCCCAGTACGCTGGCTAAGAGCTCCTGTTAGTGTTGTGGGCAGCCATGTCTGCCCCGGGGCCACCACCTCAGCCTGCCAAGGCTCTCTGGGGCTCTGCCACATATTTATGAAACTAGAGTAACTCACCCCCAAAACCAGGATCTTAGCTGCTAGAACGAGTGCACGACAGTCATTCTACAACTGAGGGGAAGACACAGTCATCTGTAAATGTGACCCTGGGGCTTCTGAGCTCACCGCCAAGGCAAAGGTGCATGAGGCCTTGGAAGGGGGCTGGCAGGGACAGCAAGGCCGCTGCAGAAGGCAAAGTGCTGGGCAGTCCGGGCATGAAGACAGGGCACTGGAGAGTGGCTTTACCACAGAAGCCAGTTTCTTCTTTTCTTCATCAAGGCCATATCATTTATGTGCTAAATGTCAGGCCTTCGATACCTCTATTCCCCTGGACTCAATCAGCTCAGGAAAACTCTGGAATAGGCAACTGTACTGACTGTCTCTCTCAAGCTAGGCCCAATGTAGAAAGCCGTGAACAAGTTGCTCACCATTTTGGGCCTCGATTTTCTCATCCCTCCCCCCCTAAGAAGGAGGAAACATTCCCAATATTGTTTCATAAATATCAATGGGTAAAGAATGACGCTATTTCTGCAAAAACAGATAAACCCAGTTACATGTGCACAGAGAAAGTCCCATGCTGGGATCACAAAAGCTTTCTTCTTGTCATTAAACTTAACTCACTAAATTTTAAAAAATAGTTTTTTCAGATTTCTTTAGTGAAGGGAGTTGAACTAAATGGCTTTGCAGGTTTTCTCTAAAGGTGTCATAATGAAAATTAAAGCCACCAAAGAAGGGAAATGCTCTTTGTTTCAGTGATGGTGAACACACCCTGCAGTTTAACCCTAGCAGAAAGGGGAAGTGCTAACTGACCAAGGCCCCGTGCCGCAGCCTGGCAGCGCCTGGCTCCCAAGTGCGTGCAGCTGCGGTGCTGGTTGGCAACGCATGTTCCTGGGACACGTCGACGGCGGGGCTCAGCTCCGCCTGGGTGGCAGTTGAATTCCTTGACTTTCATCTGCTCCTCATTAGTTTCCTTCAGCCTCCCCGTTTCCTGGAGGTGTTTCTGTATTGTGCAATAATTACCCATTAAGAAGAAGTGCAACAGCAGCAAGTATGGGGGAGTCCAATTATGACAAAGCCTTCCCCAGAGACCTGTGCATTACCAGAGCACTCAGGCCCGTGTCCTAAATATCACCCACACTACAAGGAGAACCTCCGTGACCGAATCGTTCAAAACAGGGGTGTCTGTCAAGGTCTGCCGAGAGGGATGCAGGCTTTGCAGTCAGGGCCTCAGCTGAATTCCCTTACTCTAGCTTAGACAAGTTACATGTCTATTTCTTCGAGACTAAAAGGGGAAGAAAAGCACACAGTTTGCACCATGTTAACACTGTGATGAAAATTCAAGTGTGAGAAATGCGTCCATGGGCTTGGCCTGCAGTCAGCTTACAACCTGCGTTAGCTACAACCTCTTTACAGTACCAGGCATTTAATGAGTGAGTAGGTCTGAACTGAAAGTCAGATTAGTTAATGAGCTGCTCTCTATGGAGTACAAATCATCCAGTTGCATGACGAGGGAGTGCCGGGCTTTCCATTGCCAGGGACAGGAGGTGCTGCAGAGCAGAAGACGCTGGCTAAGGAGCCAACAGCCTGTGGGACGCTGCGATGATGGCGCATGAGGCAGTCTGCAGGCTGGCCTGTCAATCACCACGCCGTTCCTCCACCGCCACAGAAAGCTGCACACCTCACCAACCCGGTACCCATACCACACACTAACAAGCATGCACAGCTCAACACGCAGGGAGTCACCGACTCAGCCAGCACTTGCCAAGTGGGACCAACAGGAAAGGGACCAATGCAAGCCCTGAGAGCATCCACCAGGAAGGCGGCCAGCCCTGGCGCAGCGGGAGCACACCATGAAAAGCAGAACCTCACTGAATCACACTGCACGGCTGAGAGCTTGGCAAGTCCACTGTTCTTCATCTCAGCCCCTGACGCACCTGGCAGAGCGTGTCCTCCCTGATGGAGCGCAAGTGGAACAACACACAGGCTACAGTGCTACCAGGAGGCTGAGCCCATTCTCTTTACCTGGGCACTGAACTGAACTGTCATTGGAACCCTCTCCAGCCATGGCTTTCAAGAGAACTGGTAGCCACTGCCCAGAACAGCGAGATATCAGCAGTAGGGTCTTCCCTTTCACCAGTTAGTGAAAGCTCAGTACAGACCAGCACGGTACAAATCAACGTCAGCGCAAGAGCAGGAGGAGGCTTCCAGAGAAGGCCGACACCCAGCCTTCCAAAGGAAGTTCAGCACTGTGGGCTGTGCATCAGTCCAGAATTTTTAAAATTGACATCGGATTTATAAAAATGACAGTGGAATATCAATACAGTGAAGCGCATGAATACTTGAATCTTAAGCCTATGCCCATTGAGTGTGTACACCATAAACACCCATGTAATCGCACTAGAGATACCGAACTTTCCAGCAGTTCACAAGACTCCCTTATGCTCCTTCTCAATCATGACACCCCCCTCCCGCAAGTTGCTTTTATTGCAGGGCTATTTCATTATATGACCAGATCACAATTTATTTTGCTTTGTACGTTTGGAATATTTCCTCCAATTTGGGGCTACCATGAATAAAATGATTGTGTATATCCTTAAACATTCTTTTGTTTGTTTTTAATTAACCGCCTAACTGAGATGGAATGCACATACCATACAATTCAACCTGTTAAAACATGCAACTCAATAGTTTTTAGTATATTTATAGAGTGGGGCAACCATCACTTCTCTCTAATCCCATGCCACTGTGTGTTGTGGGTGTATGGTCTTCATTTCTCTTGGACTACATCAGAATGGGGATGCTGGTTCACAACATAGACATAACTCAACTTTAGTGTTTTCTAAATCAACACTGTTATTTCACATCCCCACTGACAAGGGATATTATCAGTCTCACATGTCTATTGCCATCCTGGTGGGCGTGAGTCTCTACTTCTGTGCCAGTTCCCATTCTACAACTGACCCAGCGCAGATGGTAAGTTGCAAGTGCACTTTTGCAGATTCATCGAACAGTCTTTGGGAGTGATAATACTTTTTATTTTATTTTATTAAATAAACACCAGTGAAAGAGTTCCAAGATAGTAGATAAAACAACAAAGTAGGTTCTTGAATGATTTGAAAAATTGAAAAAAAGCAGTTTAGAATCTATGACGCCACATGAATGGGACATTACATTTCTCAAGATACTGCCTGGAAAAAGGAAAAGGCAGAAGTGGAAAAATTTTCTAACCACAAAGACCAGCACCTCTCAAACTTTGTCAGGATGCAAAGTACGGCATTTTAAAAATGTCCTCTGTCCACAAAGGAAAAGTTCGTTCTTTTCAATAATACAATGACAAACATCTGCTATTCAATAGACATTATCTCATGCAATACAACATTTCTGTGAAATTATGCAATTAGTCCCACTTTACAGATGAGAAAACTGCTACACAGAGAGGCTAAGTGATCTCTCCAAGGTTACCAACGAGTGAGCTTTCTACTCAGGTCTGTTTCCAAAATACTTAGTGATTAGTCACTATTCTCTACTACCTTGTCTTCTTACCCTAGAATAGGGTAGGTCACCCTATAAATTTCTGCTGAATAAATACAGTATTTCCCACAGAGCAACTTGAAGAAAACTTCCAAGGAAAAGAAAGCCCTCCTAATATGCTGAAGTGCTGAAAGCAGGTCTTATATTACGTAACTTTTCGAGTGAACAGTCCACAGTCTGAGTGTAACCTGAGGAAAACGACAACAACCATGACTAACGTCATGGCAGATGCATCTGTACTTGAGCAGACCTGGTGGCTCTCACAGCAGAAGCTCACCCAGATACCTGGGTTGTGAAGACTCTCTACTGTTCACTGGCTGTGGATTCAGAGTTGGAACAGGTGATGTGGGGCTACCAGGAGAGACCCGGTCTCTCAGTTCTTAGCAGTGAGCCCCTCTTCTAGTTTCCTGTGAGTTCCAGCTACCTATGAAAACAAACTTACAAAGTGTATTCCAGTGAAAGGTAAAGTAGAATCATTGACAAAACCTTCCCTCCCAAACTGTTGCAGATCCAAATCCTAATGTTTCAAGGATGCACAGAGGAAAGGGAATGGCTCTGAATGGCCTGATGAAATGGAAGCAAACTGGCTAATTTGGAGTGGAAATGCCAGCACTTCTTACAGTACAATTTCTCAGGTGAAAATGCAGAGCCTAAAACTACAAGACCTGTTACATTCATTTGAAGAAAACCTTTTTGTGGATGAAAATTCTCCTTTTCCGGGAGTACAAGTAACAAAAGGTTACTTCTGGTTCAATCAAAGATTTCCACTTCCAAGAATATAAATCTAATTCAGTATGAAAAAAAAATTTTTTTTGAGGGGTGGGGTAGGCATTGCACCAAGAACTAATTAGAAACTTATCAACAGGGCCTCCCTGGTGGCACAGTGGGTTAAGCAACGCACTATGAAGCAGGCCGCAGCCACTGCAGCACGAGTTCGATCCCTGCTGCCGGCCAGGGTGGGGACCCACATGGCGTGGCAGACCTCTCCTGCTGTGCCCACTGCTCCCCTCAGCAGTGTTCTTCTGTTGATCTGCCTGTTCTGCTCCCCGCTCTCTGTGGTGAATCCTCTCACCCCCCCCCCCACACCTCTGGCCTGTACCCCAGTGCTTGTATGCATAAATAAATAAATCTTTAAAAAAAAAAAAAGAAACTTATCAACAAAGGCTCTTGATTTCCATTTTCACTAAAAAATTTAATAGATACTTTGTGACGGTCATCAAATCCTTCATAGTCCAAATTATGCATCTCGAGAAGAAAAATCCCTTTATTCATACTTCAGGCGGTATTTGTGGGGAGCCAGGCATTCTGTTGGGTGTGGACGCCCTCAGGATACCAGGCTGACACCCCAGTCAGTGTCTGAGAAGTACAGCTACCTGATTCTTATCTTCATTTCCCTCATAAGGCTGATTCTTACCCCTACTTTTTTCTCTTGACATGGAGGTGAGGGGAAGAGGGGGCATTTTATTTATCAAAAATAAATAACTTGACTCACCACTTACCTACCAAATATCATAATCACATACCTGGAAAACTGTGCAGAAAACAGATAAGTAGGGACTAATGGCCTGGGGTGGGGCAGGAAATAAACCAAAGAGGATTCTTCTTGAAGACAGATGTGACAGTGAGGTACTCCCCTGCCCCCACCAGAAGTCACAGAACAAGGAGACAGATGGGACAACGCAGTAGGGAGACCTAGTTCCCCACACACTCTACCCACAACACCCCGTTTTTGTTTTTGTTTTTTTTGCACAGAAACAGTCAAATAAAATTACTTAGTCCTAACAGTGTTTACACACACACATGCACGCAAGGGCGTGCAGCAGGCAATCCGATGTTGACCTAAAATCTCTTCTTGCTACATATTTGACTAATTGACCAGCTATTTTGGAGCCATATAAACAAGAACCACCTTGTACTTAACTGGCTGGACTTAAGGTCCATGCAGTCACTTACATACAAACAAAAACAACACCAAAAGTTTTGATGACTCAGTTAATTCCAAGTGCCAATTTAGAGTCGAGAGGAAAAGCATGTTGGACTACTTTTTGTAAGAAAGGAGAGATTTTTTTTTTTCATCCTTATTATTATATATATTTTTTTCTTACAATGTTTGCTGTCTTTTCTGGGTGTGGTCCCCATAGAATTCCCACCACCAATTCACCTGTGCACCATCACCACAGTCCCTTGTGCTCTTCCCGTCCCTGCCTTAATCCCAATCCTTCCCTCATCCCTACAGAATGTCAATTTAGTAGTTGTCTGTTTATTTTTGTTTTGTTTTGTTGTGGTTTTTGTTGTTGTTGATGTTTTTTTTTTCCCTTGATCCCCTAAATTCCTCCTATAAGTGAGATCATCCAGTATTTTTCTTTTTCCTTCTGACTTGTGAAAAGAGAAAATTTTTCTAAAGGAAAATATGCACAAATGGCTACGTATACTTTGAACAAATTCCACTTTGGGGGATAAAACAGAACAAATGTAGGGCAGGACCAGTGGGGTACCTGAGGCCGCAGGGGGCCAAGCCATCTAGATTACTTAGGTTCAAGGGAACAGAATTGTTATTTTCCCAAAATTGTGCCAAGTATATATCTACTAACAGTCTTTCAAATATGATCACCCTCTCAAATATGTGTCAAAGCTTCAGTTCTCTATAATAAAAGTCCATGCGTTTACATTTTCCAAGGCCGGACTCCGTCTTGTTAGCTGTGACTGCAGCTGCTCATTCTCAGGGACTCGGGCATTCATTCTGCCCTCCCTGTCCAATTTTTAAGCTACTGCTGCTTCTCACCCCATTTATTTGTGAAAAGCTAGGAATTTAATCTTTGACCCACCACGGGTTCTTTTTTATTTTTTAAGATTTATTTACATTGGTGGGAAGAGTACAAGGGACTGTGGTGATGGTGCACAGTGAATTGGTGATGGGAATTTCACGGGGATGAGAAATATACACTCTACAAAAATGTAAAATATATATAAAATTTCAAAAAACCTACTTTAAAAGATTTATTTATGCATACAAGAACTGGGGTGCAGGCCAGAGGTTGGGGGGGCAGGGCGGCGAGAGGATTCACCAGAGACAGAGTGGGAAGCAGAACAGGCAGATAGACTGAAATACACTGCTGAGGGGAGCAGCAAGCAAGCAGGAGAGGTCTGCTATGAATGTGGGTCACAGCCCTGGCTGGGGATCGAACTCCTGCTGCAGTGGCTGCAGATAGCTTCATAGTGCTGAGGCTTAACTGCCTGCGCCACAAGGGGGGGCGGAGGCCCCACGAGAGGTTCTCGTCCCATGAAACCATAGAAAAGGATTCACAGACTTTTAGAATAATAAGTGGAAAGACGCATATACTTATTTATAGAATAAAGAAAAAGTTTATATAGAGGAAAAAGAATAAACTCAAAGACTCCTGGGCCTGAGAGGTCAGGGAGGGGCAAAGACACTGTAGGGGGTCTGTGTCCAGGGGATATTTAAATTTTTTCCCCCTCTATTCTAAGATCTCATCACCCTCTTTGTGATCGGCTCTCTCCTGGTAGCCATACTCCTCTGGTGGAGGTCCCCATTTTCCCAGCTCTTGTCTTGGAGTTTCTCTGTCACCAACCCTGTCCAAGGTCTTGTTAATTCTCAAGATTTGCTGTCCTGGTTTATTTAGTCCTCCTGGATTTTTTGCCCTCATCTCTGGAGTATGTTTTGGTCAGACCCCCTTAGAATTCACTGCCCTTATCTCAGAAGTGTCTAGCGCTCCTGAAGTCCCCTGCCTGTACTGCTCCTGGAAGCTGCCTGCTTAACCCTAACTTGTTCGAGGACTCACAGGGACAGGCCTCAAGTGTCCTTTGCTGATTACCCTAAGTTCAGTGATACCTTGGGACCTAGTTCTAGGGCTACAGATGGAGTGCTTTTAGGAGAGAAAACAAAAGTAAGCTGAAAAAATGGCACGTTTAAAGATAGGTGCATTGCAAGAGCACCACTGGGGCAGTTGCAGGTACTTCACAAGATACATGCATCCTTCCACACGTGTATCCTGATGTGTGTGCACAGACCTGCAAAGGTCTGTGTATCAACATCACAAGACCGTGTATTTAAGCATCCACAAGGGCGGCGCTCGCTGACTCAACACTAGCCTATTACAAACAGCACACAGCAATTCACTCCCTAGTGGGAGCCCTGTAAATTTTAAATAACTTGCCTTTTAGTCACAAAAATCACATTAAATTTTAAATTATCTTGGCTCCTAGCAGCACCCTAAAACCTTGCACTCAGGAATTTACAGAAATTTGGAGTATTTCCTCAGTAAATGAACTAAGGCAGACTCATTCGGGTCAGAGTTGTGAAATCCAGAATTGTTACCATATTCTTGCAGCCCAGAACATTGTGATGGTCAATGGCACTAAAAATAGCCCCCCAAAAATTAAGAGTTCATAATCAGAAACAAGAAAAACAACAGCCTGATCCAAAATAGCAAAATGTCCATTAACATCACTCACTTCCCTATGAATTATTTTGACAATAGGAAATGGAGTTAAAATTTTTCCTTTAATCTAAAATTGTATTTCCCCACCCTTGTGCCCTCTGGGAAAATCTTGTCCACAAACAAATAATTCCCAGATAACTCACTTATTTGCTGACTGTTTCCATACGGCCCCACGATGACAGACCATCTCCCTAACTTGACGCTTGTTCCTGTCACTTCATGTTCCTGTCACTTCATCAGTGATGTCATGGAAAGACATCGACATGTAATGAGTACACAGAGAGACTGTAGAGGAAATTATGTTGCTGCCTCTAGATTCTAATTTTCCATGAAAAATGATTCTCACTGCCATAACTGCTTAGACTGTGAGAGAAAAAATGATTTAATTAGGAAACATCTATAATTAGATCTTTAAAACACAGGCTTTCAACATAAAAGTTACATTACAGCACAGCTTCCTTGGGCTTACAAATTTATTTTATCAGCCCGTTCCAGAACACATTAAGGTGCTGTATGACAATCGAAAGTAGAAAATAAAAGGAATATGAAACTGCTACAGAGAAAGTTATGTATTCATGTGAGTTCTTCATTGTGGCAGGAAGGAGTGAGAGACTTAAGACATTAAGAAGATGGAAGGAAGACTAATAGTGAGGTGAGAGAAACAGCCTCCTCTTTTGTGATTCCCTTCAATCACCCAGGAATTTTGGAAAGACAAGAGAACGCCATACCCAGCAGATGGTGACAGTGATGATGAGAACAGTGATGAAGTTCATAAAGAAGAAGAAGTAATGGTGCTCACTCCAGCAGTACACCTGCTAAAACTGGAATGATACAGAGAAGATTAATACCCTGAGATGGAAAATGTGCAAATTCATGAAGCACTCTGTATTTTTTTTGGTAACTATTTGAGGTGATGTTTCCTAGGCTTACTGTAGAGATCATTTCACAATACATACATTATGTTGTATACCTGAAATGTACGGGGAGGGGAGGAAGCAATCACAGTAACAGAGCAGGAAGTAGAAAGAGGAAAAGAATTAACACTAACATCATGGACTTGACTAGTGAGAGCAAACATGACGACTTCACACTACACTTGCAGGAATTTCACTTTTCTGTAGTGTGTTTGTGTGTGTGTGTGTGTGTTGTGTACCAAAAACTGAACCTCACAATTCTGAGTTTAGAACTTTCAAGAAGGATGTATTTACTTGTCACTTCCTTAGAAGTTCAAGGCTTGATTCAATGTGAAGCCTTGGAAATTCCCTGTAAGTACATCTAAAAAAATTAAGTGGAGAGCAAAAAATTACATTATTTAGAAGTTATGAAATCTGTATATTCCATATTAAAAAGAGTCTAAGCTGCTTTTTTTCCTTTTTTAATTCCACCAGAAACAGCAAGAGTTTTATAGTTGCCTTGGAGACATCGGAAAACTCCAAACATTGAACCCTAACAGCATCTGTTGACGATGCTTTTACAAGTTCATCCTATACTTGAAACTGGTTGAATTTTATCTAGTAAACTGAGGTAACCAAGTCTTCTTCATTCAATATCTTAGCAATAGGTCAAGAGAAACGTCAATGTGGTACCAAAAAAAGAAAGACACACTTGGAGACCTGGCAAGACAACCCAAGAGATCGACGGTCAAAGCTCATAAAAATTCCTATCCAGCTAAGAGTTCTTCATAAGAGTAAATCAGGGGCTCAAACTTACCAGCAGAGCCTTCCCAACTCTTTTAAGAAAAACTCCTACATGGGAAACACGGTTTAGGACAGTGGTCATGTTGTTACTCCAGAGGTGTTGTTATGGAGACAGCTTTGAAGGCTCCCGGCAATCCCAGTATATAATTAAGGCCAGTGACCATGGAACAGCCAGCAGGGTGGTCTCCAAGGAAACCATCAAACATACATTTTCATAGGCACAAGCAACTGTTCTGAATCAATGATTCTTTATGTAGGTCTTAAAACATTGTGCATCAATTGCTTCTTCTGTTAGACAATGTCTGATTAAATATGCCATGAGAGACCTTGTTCGCATGCAGGCTGAATTCTGGGCAGTGTCGCAAGTGGGCAATCCACAACCAAATTCACCATTGAGAACTAGTGAAAAAAGATGGTAAATTCCATTAATTTGGTGAGAGAATTAAACTAGAAGCCAAGGAAGGAATGCCAATAGTGGACACTCACTGTTATCTCCATTAAGCGTTCCCTCCCACCCAACACTCAGATGCTCCAAATATTCTTCAACCCTCTCAGTCACATAGATATTATTGTTATACTTGTTTACAGATGAGAAAAAGAACACACACCTAGAAAATGGAGACCTTGGATTTAAAGCTAGGTCCAACTTAAGTCTTGACCCGTGTTTAGATAGCTACATAATATTGTGTGTGTGCACAGCACTTTTGTCGTTCCCCAGACTCATTCACATACAATATCTCACATATTCTGCTTTTATCTTGAAATACCGAGGCGTCCAAGTCCTAGTATTTTCTAATTTGGCAACATTTCCTTCCTTGATCCTGTCTCCATGCCCCACTTCGCATCACCACACACTCCAGGGTTGAAGACTCACACAAGACCACGTCTACCAGGACTTCCCAGTCTCCCCTGGGACTGTGTGAGCACCACTCTGTCATGAGCAACAATGGGAGAGAGGAAAACCTGTTTTCATAAAAATGAAATTTGGGCTGTCAAAACTCTAAATAAAAACAGGGATAAACATTCCAATTAACCACTTATACCATTAATATATAATCTTCCAAGAGAGAAGGTGAAATTTGATGATGGGGGGGTCAGATGGTCAAGTGGTTTCCTATTATTCTGATTGTAACAGCAAAGACTAAATATGGCAGATGCTTCCTTAAGTGGGTACTCATAATGAATAAGGGTCCTAGCAGACCACCATTATCTGATCCTTCAATTAAATGTAAATGCCACCAGCATTTCTTCTTAAATACATTCAACACTGTCAGAGCTTATCATAATCAGAATATAGCTTCAGATATCTTCCAGTCATGACTCCTTCCTTTATGGATGAAACAACAGAAGACTAGCAATGAGCAGGCAGGGAGTGTTCTTTCCTTTTCTTTTCTCCCTAAAATCCCAGTCCCTCAATCTCACACTTTGTGGCAAAGTGTCCTCCCCATCACCGTGCTTCAGCTATCCCTGAGTATAAAGGCTCCCCACTTTTTCTAAAGCTACTCCTTCAAACTCCTTGCATCTCCTATTGCAAGCTGTTCTCCATTTCCCCTCATTCTCTTTATCTTCAAATCTCCCTGAGTATGGATTTGTTCTTTTCCATTTTCAAGCATGCCCAGGTCCTTCTTTTCCTAGGAAAAAGGCTATCTTCACTAGATTGGCCACCCCGTGCCTACTAGCAATCACAATCTTCTATCCCCTTCTCGGGTATTCTTGAATATTTATGACCCATCTTCTGCCCCACTCCCATGCTTGTCCTTTCATTAAAACCATTTCCTAAAGGCTGGTGATGTCCTAGCTCTTTTCTCAATTGGGATCTTTTGACCACATGGCTGCATTTTACTTTACTTCATAAGCTCTTCCTTGACATCCCTTCACTGAACTTTCCTGGTTTCTCCCTTTACCTCCTAGCTATTACTTCTCTCTCCTTAATACTGGTCTCTGGCATAGAAGTATCTCCCAAATTAAGTGGGAGCTAGAGCCCTCTGCTCTGCTCTCCCCAAATCCTTTCATTCTCAAGTGAGCTCATCCATGTATTCATTTTCTTGAGTTCAATTCCATCTCTCTTACCCGCAAAGACCAAGAGCTATGCCAAGTGCCTGCATTTCACCCCATGTTTCCAACACAAAACAGCTCCTTTCAGATGTGCTTTCACTACACACATTTGTCTAAAACATATTTCTCCCCAAAGATGTTCTTTCACAATCATTGTCATTTGTATCCCTTCTGCCACGGATTTCCTGTGTCTCTGACTATGAACCTTGGAGACATTTGTCATCTTTTCTACCTATCAATCGTAGGTCCAAACTATCATTACCAGTCTCCTATGTTATAAAACCTGAGTCTTTGTCATCTCTTTATCACATCACACAATAATTATGAAAATAATTAAATTTTCTTTTCTTTCAAGTTCTTTTCTTTTCTTAAATTTTCTTTTCTTTTCTTGCCAGTCAAGCTGGACCTTTCATCTTTATTCTTGCATTACTACTTTGATTTACCTCCCTTCTAAATGCTTGGAATTCATTTATAATCTGTTTAAAGCACCACAGCTATACTGACCTACCTACAATACTACTAACTGGCAGTCTCGCTCAATGTTCACAACAGCCTCTGTAGCTTGGCTTTTAGGGTTCCTATAACCTCTCTCTGTGCCCAATTTTCCCCTAGTCCCTCTGCTCTCTCCTCCTTCTCTAGACAAATTTATTTCCTCCTGGCTTCTTACCTATACATCTGTCTCAGGGACTCTGACACTCGCCCAGGAAGGCTCTCATCCCATTAGCCCACTTTTCCCAGATAGCCAGCACTTGTAGTATCAGTCACTCCGCTGCCTCAGTCTACTCACAGCTGTCCCTTCCCCAACTCCTGATGTTAGTACCTCCTGGTTCAGCAGTTTCTTCTAATAGCCTCACACAAGTTACTTCTGCCTTCTGTGAATTATAAGATACCTGAGGTGGGCACCACACATGTACTAATGCTTTCCTACCACTCCCGAGGTTCACCTAATGAATGTTGACTGGTTACAAGAATCATGTCCAAAAAAAAAAAAAAATCACTCAAAGAGAGACCATTTACCTTAATGTAAGACACTTCTAATACCACCCAAACTGTAAGAACCTAGTATATCTTAAAGTCTCATGGGACAGCTGTTCCAGGCAGGCAGTAAATTATGACACAGGAAAGGGCCTGGGAAAGGCAAGCAAGATGTGCAGGTGTGACACTGAGGGAGGGGCTGTTCACTCTCAGGTACCCACCTCACACTGCATGGCCCTGAGAGTGAGGCCACCCTAGTCGTGGCCCTGTGTGCATTAAATACCAACAATCAAAAAACAGAACAAAATCCAAGGCAAACTACAGAACAATTATTTTCCCAGTGCCATAAAAAGAATGGGCTAAGACTTGGTTTTCTGGTCTACCTACCACAGTGCCGTAAGGAAATGAAATGGGGAGAGCTTAAAAAAAAAGTGTTCTTACAAGCACAAGGGACAGAGGTGATGGTGCACAGGTGAAAATGGTGGTGGGAATCCACTGGGGAATACAAGTGATGTCAAATATAATTAAATACAATAAAGGGGGAAAAAAAGTGTTCTTACAGAGACAACTTTTGAAATGGGAGTAAACACCAAATCCCTAGCACCCTAGAGGGCAAGTGTTGCTGTCTAGGGAAGGCTCTCTTCTCTTGGCTCATCCTCAACAAAACTCAGTTGGCCCCAGTTGCTTCTTCCCAGTGGAGGCTGAGAACTCTGCTATATTAGAAATTAATAGGATGAGACAAAGCACTGCTCAATCCACGAAGAATTCTTGTGTAAGAACTAAAAAAATCTTCTAGAGAAACCCAGTGGGAGAAAAACATACAATCATACCACAGCTTTATATGTCTACATATTTCATTGCTCTTCCCTTGAATTCATTTACTTTCCTGCATCCATACTTTACCGATGGGAAGGGAGCCCAAGATTTTATGAAGATGCAGTTAGACTTCATGTGCCTGAATGAATCAAAATCAAGGAAGAACTTTTTAAAAAGGTTCCTAAATAGTCTGTTATTTTCAGCTTCTTAGAATGTTTCTAAAATTTCCAGCGAGAAAAGCAGTAATAGTGATAACAATATAAAGTGACTTAGAAAGCACTTTTTCCCCCATGCAGAACATAATCAGACCCAAGGAAGACAGCAAGAAAGATGATGACAGGATAAAAGCTTGGATGCTTTCTCTCGCAACTTGGAAGGGACGGGTCCCATTCCTTAGAAAATGGGACCTTTTGGAACAAAGAAGGCCCCGAGCAACACTGTCTCCATTCTGTCTGTGTTATTTCAGCTTTTCGCAGAATCCAATTATCCTCTGGGGCCAATGGAACATCTTTCTGCATTATTTTCCCAATGTTCAGGCACCCAGAAGAGTCACTGTGACATCATGGGAAGTGCTGGATCACTAAATATAATAAACAGCATTTCAAATGTCAGCACATTTTGATGTGTAAGTGATCCAAAGAATGGATAAATATTCTGCCACTGACTATAACAGTGTTATGGTCAAATAGAACAGAAAAAGAGAGAGAAAGAATGAGATAGAGGCCAGTACTGAGACTAGAAAAGACCTTAATGGCTCATCTAACCTAATCTAATCCTCCACATTTAAGAAGGATTAGCATTAAATCACAGAAACCAATTATAATTTTTACTTCTTGAATTCACTACAGGGGAGAAAATTATATATATCTTTCAGAGTTTACAAAATACAATAAATAAAATGGAGACTCATGAAATTAATGGCCAAATAGGCAAAGTCATATACAAAGGAAAATGTAATCCTAAAGGATAAGATTTAAGCACTGTGTTTTCAGTATCAAAATTTTAGAGTTTCCAGGGATGATTTATATGCCATAAAGTTCCCTCAATGTAAATGTAAAATTCAATGATCTTTTAATGAACAAATTTAATAAATTGATGGTGCAACTATTTTCACAATTCACTTTTAGTACATTTCCATTGCCCAAAGAAACTTCCTCAAGCCTATTTGTAAAATCCAATCTCTGCTCTAAGAAATCATTAATATGCTTTACGCCTATAAATCTGCCCTTTCTGGAAATCTCACATAAGTAAAACTATACTATACATTTTCTTTTGTGACTGGTTGCTTTGACTGACCACAATATTTTTCAGATTTATCCTTGTTGTAGTGATGTATTAGTAGTCCATCCCTTTTTATTGCTGAATAGTATTCCATTGTATGTATATCTCATTTATATATTCACCTTGATGGATATTTAGAATGTTTCCAGTTTGGGAGTGTTATGAATGCTGCTGCTATGAGCAAGTTTAAGTCTTTTTTGTGGACATATGGTTTCATTTATTTTATACAGATTTCAAATGGAATTGCTGGATTGTATTGTATAATAAGTTTATGTGTTAACCATTTAAGAAACTACTAGACAGTTGTCTAAGACATTTTGCATTCCCACTAGCAATTTATGAGGGTTTCAGTTTCTCCACATCCTTGTCAGCACTTGATAGTGTGTATAAATGTTTTATTATAGCCATTCTAGTATTTACCGGTTTCTCAACATGGCTTTAACCTGCATTTCCCAAATGACCAATGATGTTAACTTCCTTTCGCAGACTTAAGGCCATTTATATTTTTTCTTCACTGAAATGTCTGTTCAAATCTTTTGACCATTTTTAAGTTGTGTGTTGCATCATCAAAATGTAAGAATTCTTCATATATTTGAGATTCAAGTCCTTTATCAGATATATTTATTCCCCTTGGAATTCAGTGAGCTTCTTATATCTGTCAATTTAGGTCTTCATCAAATTTCAGAAGTTTCTGGATATTATTTCTTCAAATATTTCCTCCTCTTCGCTTCTGTAATTATTATAGCTATGCAGATGTGCTTGATGTTGTCCCATAGGTCTCTGAAGCTCTGATCAGATTTCTTCACTTAAAAAAAACTTTCTTAAGGTTGAATCATTTCTTTTGCTCTACTTTCAACTCATTTATTCTTTCTTCTGTCACCTCAAATCTGTTGTGAATATCTCTAGAGAATTTTTACATTTATTTCAGTTATTATACTTTTCAATTCCAGATTTCCACGTGATTTTTTTTCTTAATCATTTCTATTTCTTTATTGAGATTATGTATTCAGTGAGTCTTTCCTTTAATTCTTTATAGTTTTCTTTGGGGCTCGGAACATATTTAAATAGCTGTTTTGCAGTCTTTTTAAGCCTATATCTGAGGATACTCAGTTTCTGTTGACTGCTTTTTTTCTTGTGTGTGGATCATGTTTTCTTGTTTATCTAAATGCCTCTAACTTTTGTTGTTGTTGAATCCTGATTTTTAGATAATATTCAACAACAACTCAACTCTCACTTTCTCAGAGAACTGCTCTTGGTATTATCATTTTGCCTGTTTAGTAACATTCTTAGACTAAGTCTACAAAATCTCTCCCTTACAAGGTATAATTCCTGATGTCTTCCCTCCATTATTTCCTCGTTTTTATTTTTAAGATGGCTTCCTGGGGCTTCCCTCGTGGCGCAAGGAGTTGAGCACTGCACTAAGAAGCATCTGCAGCCACTGCAGCATGACTTCAATCCCTGGCCAGGGAGGTGACCCACATGGCGCAGCAGACCTCTCCTGTCTCACCCGCTGTTGCCCTCAGCAGTGTATTGCAGTCCATCTGCCTGTTCTATTCCCCACTCTGTCACTGATGAATCATCACCTCCCGCGACTCTGGCCTCTACCCCAATTCTTGTATATATAAATAAATAAATCTTAAAAAAAAAAAAAAGGGCATCCCTGGTGGCGTAGCGGGTTGAGCGCTGCACTGTGAAGCAGCCGCAGCACAGCAGCGTGAGTTCAATCCCTGGCCAGGGAGAGGACCCAAATGGCGCAACAGACCTCTCCTGCCTCACCCGCTGCTCCCCTCAGCAGTGTATTTCAATCAGTCTGCCTGTTCTGCTCCCCACTCGGCTCTGGTGAATCCTCACCTCCCTCGACTCTGGCCTGTACCCCAGCTCTTGGAAAACAAAAACAAACAACAACAACAAAAGATTGGCTTCCTGAGGACCATCCCCATGCCTGCATAGTTTAGTTTGCTGGCAAAGATTAGTCAGAAATTTTGTTCAAATACCTTGAGCCAGAAAAGTTACTTTGCTCTGCTTCTGACCCTGTGTGTGGGCTAGGGTGCATATTTAAACTTCAGCTGTTTCCAAACCTTCCCCAGCTTTTGCTTTCTGCTGGCTCACTCACATCTCCTCTGTGTAAACAGAGAGGCTCCAGTGGCCAGAGATGTGTGGGTGTCTTGGGCACACTCCATTCTCTGCTGCTCACAGACAAGTTTATCTGGGAAATGGAGAGTGAGGAAGTCCCTTCTCACCTCTCAACTATCTGTTAAGTTCCCCATTGGGTCACTGCTTACTCCAAAGAGGGCTATAAATGCAAGTTGATGGGAAAACTGGCTCTTCTTTTTCAATTACCACTGAAATGGCCACTTTAACAATAATACACCAAACAGTACGATCTGTTCTTGAAAGTGGCAGCAAGATATTCTGCTGTAACAGCACACTGACAAAGCTGGGGAGGAGGGAACGTGAGCAGCCTCAGGCAAGAAAGCCACAAAGTAAACCAAAGTGTAGTCATTCTCAAAAACAAAATGTTCCGCCTCTAGTCAAGTTTTAAAGACCTTTTCTAGAGAACTGGAATGGATATTCCTTTTCTCGCTTTCCAGATCTGTGAACCTCTTCATTCTGTCAAGCTGAAAGTCATTATCTCGGTCACTCTCTAAATTCTGCGGGGAATAAGAATTACTGATACTATTAAAAAGTATTATTAATGCTATAGAAATGCATTTTCACCATGTGAGTGAAAACCTCACCGTGAAATCTAATTTACAAAGAAAAACGTTTATTTTTGCTTTCTGGATAGAAAACCCAACAAACACAAATATAACTAATGGCACAAGGGTAAAGGATTATTTCATTATATTGATTCAGAAACCTCACCGAGCACCCTGTGACTTGATTCCCTTGCTGCTATTAGAGAGATGAAATGCTCCACTAGAAAGATGCTATTCCAAAGCATTTCAGAGGTGCTTTTCTGTTCTGTTTCCTTCTAGTGTTCCCTGCTCTCTACCTTAGACTTTAGCCGCAGTCAATCAGATACACAATGCGCATTCTCATAATAGTCCTTCCATCGGAGGCTTTGTCAAAGTCTCTCAACTGGCCATTTCTTTTCCTGTATCATCTCTGTCAGGCTGAGACCTCTTGGGCAAGCCATTGAGCTACACACACACACACACACACACACACACCAGAACCCCTAAAGGGAAAAATCCGTACAGTCCCCATGCTCTGGGAGTCTTAGAATTGGAGAAACCGTGGAAAGTCTTATGGCAAGATCTCCTTTTCAGATGGAGAAATTAAGGCTCAAGGAAACGAAGGGGCTTCCTGAGGACATGTTTCAGGCATATGTGAAAGATAACGTCATGTTGAAACAGAGGAAAGGCCTCAGAAAGCGTGACCTGGATGAATGAAGGATCCATGACTAGAAATGATTTCATGAAGAAAACTGACGTTACATAAGCTCTGAGAACACTGGACACAAACGATCCTGAGCCAGATTTCCTCCACCCCTTCCCTTTCTCTTACCTTCGCAAAGAAAATCCAGGCTGCGCACTGCCCTGGGGCCATCAGGCTTTTTAGCTTCACTGTGCTGAACATGAGAAAGAATCCTAAAATTCCACTGGAAAAAGAAAATATTTTTTTTTAGTGAGGCCCACCTTCCTTTACCCATTCATTCTGTTACATTTTACTAATTTTTAATCATTACACACCCGTCTCACCTGTTTTTTTAGTGATTTGTGGATTAAAAACTACAAAAATTAGGATCTCTTTGGTGGTGCAAGAGCTTGAGTTGCAGCACTATTAAGCTGCACGAGTCCGAATTCGATCCCTGGCCAGGGAGGGGACCCACACGGCACAGCAGACCTCTCCTGTCTCTCCCGCTGCTCCCCTCGGTAGTATGTTTCTGTCAATCTGCCTGTTCTGTTTCCCATTCTGTCTCGGGTGAATCCTCTCGTCCCTCCACACACACACACACCTCTTGCCTATACCTAAATCCTTGTATGCATAATAAATAAATCTTTAAAAATAAATTTTAAAAAAAACCCCAAAATTAAAAAAGAATCATTAACTGCTACTTTCCTCAGGAGCTATGATGAGACCATTTCATTGGAGGTGGGTGGGAGTACAGATATGAGAGGTCTCTGACTAAATCATGAAAGAAAAAAAAAAATGGGGGTTAATACTTCCTGCTCATTCCCATATTGTTTCTTGCACTTAATGTTTACCAAGGTAGAGATTCTTTTGGTTTTTGTTTTTTTTTCTTCAAATAGAACAACTGCCAAGGGAAGGCTTCCAAAGCGAAACTCAGCATAAGAGGACAAAGGATCTGGACAGCCCCTGGGGTCAGGTAAAACTCTGAAGTGGTGGCTGGCTCGGAACAGAAGTCACCCAAGGGCCTCCCTGGTGGCACAGCGGGTTAAGCAATGCACTAAGAAGCAAGCCACAGCCACTGCAGCATGAGTTCGATCCCTGCTGCTGACCAGGGAGATGACCCACATGGTACAGCAGACCTCTCCTGCCTCACCCGCTGCTCCCCTCAGCAGTGTGTTCCAGTCAGTCTGCCTGTTCTGCTCACCACTCTGTCTGGTGGATCCTTTCACCTCCCGTGACTCTGGCCTGAACCCCAGCTCTTGTGTGCATAAATAAATAAATCTTTAAAAAAAAAAAAGTCCCCAAACTAGGTGCATCTATGAAGCTGTAGAAAGCTGGGCTTTAGGAATGATGCCTAAACCAACGCATGGGACTGATTGAAGCACCCCTCTTCCAATCTGCTCAGGGAGCCTGAGGGTGGGGCAGCATTTCAGGGACTACTCAGAGGTGTGGACCAGAAGCTCCAGATCCTGATAAGGCAGACACCTGGGGAAGTAAAGGCTGGTGATAGAACCTTTCTCAAAAGCCTCACTGACTCACAGGACAAAGCAGAACTGCAGAGAGAACTGCAGGTGGAATGGTCACCGGCACTTGGAATCAGGGCAGTTGGGGACAAGAGTGTGCCAGAGACCTGAAAACAGAAAGAGGCCTACTTCCTGGAAAAACATGCAAGTGGGAGCTTGAGAGTGACTTTTATTTAAAGGTGAAAACTGAAGCAATCTGACTGCAGCTGCACCCCAAGCCAAGGGGCACGTCACAGGGGCGGTGCCTCACTCGGAGCTCGAGGGCCTAAGTGCCATGTTGCCCTCTGCCCTCTCCTGTAGACGCCGGCGGGTGACTCCAGCCCAGATCGTGAGCTCCGAGGACAGTCCCGGTGGTGGGCTTCTCTATTGCCCCCCAGCAGAGCAGAACATGGTGTGCTGAGCAAGTATGCATGACACAGTGTTTCTTGGGTTTACTTGGAAGCAGACTGGATGGAATTAAACATACATAAGGCCAAATTTCACAGAAATGTGTGCCTTCACTTTATTAGATTAGTTCACAGCCACATTCTCAAGGCAGGACCAGCGCTGGCATCGGGTTTCCTTTGTGTGTCTCTCAGCCTGCTTGGCCTGGAGAGTCTGTAAAATCTGTGAGATTTGCATCCTCAGTTGTGAGAGACAGGACAGCTGTGGATTAAGACACTGAGTGACTCATACCCCGCAGACGAGGCGGCCCATGTGGGTGAGCAACAGGCTGGAATCAAGGACCTAGATTTCTCTTCATGGCTGTGCTCACTGAAGTCTCATAACCTTTATTCATCCTCCCCTGCTTTAGATTCTGTGCTCTTAAAGGAGGAATAAGCATAGCAGTCTTCATGCTACTTTATGGAAATCCGAGACTTTCAGAAGAGAAGGCTTCCTGACCCCAAATCTCACTTTACTAAGGAGCAATGGGAGGCACAAGCACAGTGAGAATCCAGGCTCATGAGTCTGTCAACAGTTCTCCAGGCTCTTCAAACTTCATCACGGAATTGTGTCCTTGACTAGAGACAGAGCGACACACTCAAGGGGCCATGGCTGCGAGGTTAGGAGTAGAAAGCCAGGCAGCCAGCATTCTGGGGGCTCCTCTTGGTGGCTTCCACCCTCAGCACCCAAGCAAGGAATGACCTCATAGGTGCCTCTGCAAACCTCCCTCTGGTCTTCTCCTCTCCTTCCTACCTCTAGCCAGAGCAATTGTGATAATGGGTGTCATTAAATCAGGAGTCATATTTAGGGCTTTACGTTTTTGTTTTCCCCCCTGGGTCTTCCTGCCGCTCTTCATCAGAAAGAGAAAATCTATGTACCGGACGCATGGGAGGTAGCGGGAAGGCTCATCAGGATACTGACAGGGAGACCACTGCAGAAGAAGCTGCTCTCTGCTACATGCCTGCAGAAGGGCCGCGCAGGGTAAGAAACAGTTGAGCAAGACACCTTCCAGCCACTGCTCAGTTCCTTCTTGGTGGCCGCTGATGGTCACCTGGAAGCACTCTTCCAGCAGGGAGAGCCCACTGATGAGGTCTGTGATGCTCTTGGCGAAGGCTTCCAGGGGCTGCAGTCCAGTGGTCTGTACAAGGGCGATGGTCTCGTGCTCCAAGGGGTGGGAGAATCTGTAGCCAGCCAACAGCACTGTGGTCCTTCAACAGCTGCAATTTAGATTTCCTCGCGTGCAATCTTGTTCGTTAATGTGAACAAACAGGTTTGGACTACTCTGGTGTCCTAGTTAGTGATAATCTATCTCCCTGTGGAAGAGCTAAAATGTCTAGAAGGCGGGAAGGGCATTCATACCTGTGCCATCGCGGCGTTCAAACTCCTACACATCCTATCTAGAAACACAATCACCCTGTACTCGTATTATCTTTCCTTTTTACAGATGAAAAAACGAATCTTGGAAGAAGCGGGATAACTTGCTCAAAGACCACACAATCAACCAACATGAAAGCTGGAATTCAACCCAAGTCCAAGGCTGCCACCATATTACACTACATCTTTGAGATGTCCACGGGAGACTTTCCAATCAAAAAGGCTTTGTTTCCCAGCTACAACAAAGTTAACGGAGTAGGGATCCTGGCAGGGAAAGGGGCATAGGAGGGGTTTGAATTTCCTTGTATCTGAATACATCCATTTAATCAGCCTACATCCTTGCGTGTTTCCCAAGGCCAACTACGAATGGTCACCTTATCCAGCTATTATTTCCGAGTTGCTGGTCTCCCAAATCTGCTTCTCAGAGTCTTAGGGTTCAGTCAAGATTTTTGGGAGGCTGTCTTTCAAGAGTAAGCAGGAGACCAAGCTGGAAGCCTTGAGCTGGAATTCTGAACCCAAATCTTCTCCCATTTTAATATACTACACTCTTTGTAAAATTTGCTTGTGGAGAAAGAGTGGAAGGAATCTTAGCTCCTCTACAAGTTTGAAAACCACTGCCCTGGTAGAGAAACAGGCCAGGATGGGGTCCCCACAGGCTGCAAATCCCCCACACTCTTGAGGGTAGTCACAACAACCGGCCGATAGTCACAGAACTATCAACATCTGCACCTGCCACCACTTTCTTCTGCCACTCATTCAGACAATTGGCCATGACCCTGAACGTCACAGAGGGCGAGGCATGGCTGGTAATAAAGAAATATACAAAACAGCAATCCAAAGGGCTTTAGGAATTAAGATTACCTGGCACAGCAGCTACCATGGAATCTGTACAAGTACAGGAACGGAAAGTCCAGTGCGCTGAGGAGATCACCTGAGGGGGTACACAGGGTGAAATTGTGGCCCACACACTCCCTACCCCAGAGGCCCCAAGTGTCTTTAGTAAGGCAGCCCTCAAGGGCTGAGCTACATGGTACTGAGTCCACTCTTGGTTTCTGAGGGTTTTTATATTGTCTATAATAATATTATCATCATCATAATACTCATTTAGTAAGTCTGCCTTGTACCAAAAATTTTATGCACATAACTTCTTTCAATCCTTGGGACAACTCTGTAAAGTTTCATTATCCCCATTTTAACTGGAGCTTTGCCTAAGATTGCACAACTCCTGGAGCCAAAATGTGAACCCCCACCACTCAGAACCCTAGAATCTTTCCTCTTTGCCAGGCAGCCAATCCTGCCCAAAGCAGATCATAGACCCAAAACATCCTTTTTAAAAGATTCCTCTATTCTTTTCTGCCTTATGTCTAAAAAAAGATGGTGAGAGCATACTTCTGACATCTTTTTTCATTTTTGTGTTAATTACATAACAATCGGCACAGATGACCGTGCTACTCATTTTAGTTTAAAGTCCAAAGGGTACATTTATTTCTAGTGAAGTCAATTCATTCTTTCAGTTCCACTTGGTACAAGAGGAAATAATCACACATATTGGCTGCTTCCCTCTCTGGAATTTGAACTTGGTAACAAACAAGAAGTCAGGAGATTAAAAAAGCAGAAGGCCTTCCAAAAATGTCCAGAGAAAAGAAATTAAGCATTTTCACAGCAGATTGCTTAATCCTTCTGAATCTGGAATTTCTGGGACTCTGGAGGAGCCAGACCTTCCGTACCCCAGGAGCTGGTATGTCTCTGTGACTATCAGGCTGATTTTCCTATAGCCACAATCTCCCAAGTGTGCATTGGGACGGAGAGGTAAGCTCTCCTTCACCGCTGCACGCTGCTAATCACAGTGGAAGACAAAGGATGTGATGGACTATTTATTTATTACTCTTCCTCAGAGACGTAAATGATTTCAAATGACTCAGCCATCCACTGGGAAGGATCATTCTGAATTCCCTTTCTCTGGAAGCTTTTAGTTTAATGTTGATTATTGTTACTTTGTTTTGCTTCATGTGTGTGTTTACCTAAATGGAAAGGGTCCTTGGGGTCTGCTTTTTTGTTCAACAAGAGGTTGACAGAGTTTTTTTCTATCTGTGCTTTTTATTATATAAATTTTAAAACATTTACAATATTAGAAATAATTATATCATTATCATGAACTCTCCATATATTCATTACCTGGTTTCAATCATTTCAACACATGACACATGAAGGATCTTGTTTCATTTGTACACCACTTGCTTTTCCTTCCCCCCAACACAGGATATTTTTTTATTTACTGAGGTAACACTGGTTACAACACTGTACATGACTTAGGGGAATAGGTTCACACCTCTTTAGATGTGTGTCACTACACCATCGCCACCATCACAGCGCCCACTGTCCTTTACCCTAAGCCATGGGGCTCCCTCCGCCTTTGTCTCCTCCCACCCTCCCTCCCCCTCTCGTAGCCTTACTGGCTGTTTGGGTTTGTTTTGGTTTATTTTTTGTTCTTTCTGCCACGACTCCACTGAATACTTCTATCACCTACCTCAGGACCTATGTTGCTAGGCCTGTTAGGCGTCCACTGTGTGAAGAGCACCGTTTATTCCAAAGTCCCTCTCCCCACAGAAATGACAGCTAGATGAGGTCACCCTGGCACCCTGATCCCAGAGGGCAGCCAGAGTCCCCTCTGAGGCGGATGAAGGGATGTCCTTGGAGGATTTGCTTTGTTTCTTTGGCAGCTGGTGGCTCTTGGCCCTTTCCCAACTTCGCTCTCAGTCTGAGAGAAACTACAGCATAGTCAGTGTGATAATGAGGAATGGGCAGAGAAGGAGATAAATTAAACCCAGGACCTCAAGTTTCCTGCAGCTCTGCCATCTCTCAGCATCCAGTCTTTCATCAGAAACACTCCAGGGAAGTGAACTGGCAACTTCCAACAGCCCAGCCCAGGCTGTGGAGGGGTCTAAAGAGCAGTGCAGTGGTCAGAGGTAGACTAGGAGACAGATAAAGAAGAAATCACACCCTTGGGTATTGTACCACTTAAATAATAACCCTCACCCAAATCCTGAAAATTGGGCCTATAATTATTGAGAAAGAGAAAGGGAAAGTTCACTCTTATCTTTGAGTCATTTCTAAAACCACACACATTTCTTACACAACATCTAGATAACTCCATGCCTATTTCTCTTTAAAGAACTAAGAAGCTCTGGAGCGCAGGGACTCTATCTTCCTCATCACTTGGCTCCACTGTGTCAGGACCATCCCTGACATGGAACAAGCACCACCGAGTAGCTGAAAGACCCAAGTGCTTCCTGGAGAGAAGACAACACTTTCCAGTTGGCTGCGCTGGCCCTCAGCTGCAAACTGACCCCAAATGCTTCTCCTCTGATGTCTTTGGCCTGCCCCCTCTTTTACCAAAGCACAGTTCTTAAACAGAGAGGGTGCTCTCTGTGTAAACAGCAGTGGTTGAGGGCTGTGGTACAAATAGCTCCAGAGACATCGCAGTGTGTGGTTGGATGGGACAACCACATGAGAACTAGATCCAGGATTCTAAAAAATATGTGAAGACTTCAAAAGACCACATTCCTGCACCATCTAGTGCAGAATGCACAATTTAAGCACAGATTAAGTGGTTCAAGAGTTGTCAACAAGTTCCGAGGCATCAACAGCAGCTTAAGCAATAAAGTCTGAGTTGAGCCTTCACTGCTGTGCTCTGGGGTTAGAACCTGCTGACTCTGAGTGAGGGCGTGAATTCCATTTCTTTGAAGATTACAGAGCATGAAATTGCCTTTGTGAAGTACGGTACAATCTTACCACATTCAAGACTAATTGATATTTTAACATCAAGATTTCCTCTCACCACATTTTAGGCCTCAGAGCTGGAAGGAAAATGAAAGGTCAGTTCCAAGAAGTCGTTAGTGCTGCCTGCTTTATTTCACGTATAGCAATGGGCACACCAGGTAACAAGGTTGTTTGGGGGTCAGAGGCCTGTGGGTCTGCTTGTTCTTCTGGTCCTGGGATACTACATATACAAATGTGCAAACTTTCAAAGACAAGAATTTCTTTTCCCTACTACTGCTTAAAAAGGTACAAGGAGAAGCAAAGCTGTTGGAGTCTCTGCATGAATCATGAAGTTAAAAGATTAGAGGGAGAGGTAGATTCCATCTACCAAGAAACAAATTCAGTGCCCACAAAGGAAAATGTGGAAAGACCGTGGACATGGAAAACTATCTACCTGATCCCAGTTACCATGTCCAGTGTACCCCAAAGCTCTGAGACATCATCTGCATTATAAGACAGTTTATCTCTCTAGTCACTCATGAGTGAATAAGAGAGCAGCTCAATTAAAAGCACCTTTGAGTGACTATGACCCATCCATTAGAATAGCTAAAGTAAGACTGATAACACCAAATGTTGGTGAAAAAGGGGAGCAACTGGAATGTTCTCCCACTGTTGGGTAGGAGTATAAAGTGGTGCACACACTCTAGAAAACTGGCACTTTCTTTAAAAATTATACATGTATCTTACTTTACAACCCAGAAATTCTACTCCCAGGATTTTATCCAAGATACATAAAAACAAGTTCACAGTCTTGTATAAGAATGTTCAAAACATTTGTATTCATAACAGCCAAAACCTGGAAAAAGCCTAGGTGAGTGTCAACAGGTGAATGGATAAACAAAAGGAGGTATGTCACACAATGGCACACTATTTAGCAAGAAAATGAAAGAAGCCAGTGACGTGCAGAACCCTCTGGATGACTCTGTAAACATTAAGCTGAATGAAAGGGCCAGACACAGAAGAATACTTCCTGTGTGATTCCATTTGTGAGGTCCCTAGAGTAGAGAGAACATATCAGTGGAAACAGAAATCATGTCGGTAGTGGGTCTGATGCTAGTGAGAAGGGAGTAACTAAGAATGGGTATGAGGAAGTCTTTTTTAGTGACAGAAATGTTTTATATCTTAACAGGGGCTTAGTGACATGGGTATATACATTTGTCAAAATTGATCAAGTTGGATATTTAAGATATTTTATAAATCTAAGTTACATCTCAGTTTTAAAATATTCTAAAAGTACTATCGAATTATTAAGAAACAAATATAAAATATGAGGAAAAAAGAATAAAGTTTTGCTTTAAAATCCAGAAATTATGTTTTATTGAAATAATTGGCATGTAATATTATACTAGTTGCAGGTGTACGACATGACTATTTGGTCACGACAAATCTGCTGGGTTGTCAGAAAAGTGATTGACACATTTTTGCTTGAAAAACAGAAAAATATGTCATGACTTTTCCATCAACCCAACAGTTACCACCCATACATAGCTACAATTTTTTTCTCTTGTGATGAGAACTTTTAAGATCTACTCTCAACAACTTTCAAATATACAACAAGCATTGTTAACTACAGTCACCATGCTGTACATTATATCCTGTGATATATTCACTTTACAGTTAGGGGAAAAAATGTCAGTAAATATTAACAGAACCGTCAAAAAATACACTGCACTTATGGGCCCTCTTCCTGTGTCATATCTGGTGCAGACATAGTCAGAAGGATAGCACTCCTTGACCCACCCTTAAGTCCAGCAACGGACATTCTAGATGGAAAGTGTAATAAGCAAGCAGGAAAAAATACATAAAATGGGGTAGACTACCCAAGAGTCCAATGAGGGAACTAACCAACTGGTAGAAATCAAAGCTGCCCAAGTAAAGAGGTTAGGGTTTTTAAAGCTGGCCAAACCCATCCCCAATGGGTCTTCTAGAGTCTTCCATCATCTCTAATACCAACTTCCTACCTTAATATATATCTACTTTAGAGATTCACTCAAACATGCACCTTTTACTCTGCCTTAAGCAGGGGGCTGCTGCTCTGGTTGCACAGGTTGTGCACTGCCCAACTTTAGAGGGCAGACCACAGCTGTGGCAGCCCCGGGACTACCTAAAAGGTAAAGATGATCCATAGACAGTCTCTTTTCATCTGGATTTCACAAGCAACTTTCTTACTCTAGTCCAGATGATTTTACAACTCAGCCTCTTCTTCAAGGCAAGCACTCAAGGACAAACCTCATAGAAACCAGTTTCCAGTCAATGGCATTTCCCCGGTGGGAGGTGAGAATAACAGACATACCTCATGGAGGCACCTGGGCATGCAATTTGCAAACGTTGTAAGAAAATAACAAACGAGATCACAGCGACCACACACGGAGCACCTTTATAAATAGAGCCCCAGTATGTTATATATACACAGAAAGAGGTTTAATTTATAGCTTTTTCCTACGATGCCCATCGGCTAGATACTGAACTTGGTACTGGTAAAGCTGGAAATCTCCAGCTCTTCCAGGCTGCTACCAGTTTATACATAACCCATACACATCCTCCTCAGGGCTGGAGTCAGAACCCTGCTAAGACCACTAAGACCCCTGACTATTACAGCTGTGGGCCATGTCTTTGCTGGAGAGCTCAGCTACTTACAGCAAGAGACACTGAGGCTGCCTCTGCTGTTGACACCAGTGTCACAGCCAGTCTCATGATGCTGGCAAATTCCTTCTAGAACCCAACTTACTTTATGAGGCCTCTTTAAAGATACCATCTCATCTACCCAGAAAACAGCAACAAACAAAAGCTGCAGCTAGGAGCCCTTCCAAAAAGTGTACCAAGTCTTTCCCTGAAGAATTGCACAGTTTTATAGCTCCCTGAGCTGCCTGCCATAGTCATTTATCACATAATGCAATATATGCTTACAAGGGAAGGTAGGAAAGGGAGCATCTGGAATCCATCCTTTTTTTTTTTTAACTTAAAATATAATTTGAAAGAAAATTAATCCTGAGTTCCCAACATGTTCTCAAATAAGAGAGTTCTCTTATTATTCCTTTCAACTTTTTAAAATTGCAACATAATCTGCCTATTAAAAAAACCACCCTTTTAAAATGTATAGTACAGTGGTTCTTCAGTATATTCTCAGAGTTGAGCAAACATGACTTTTAGCTAATTCCAGAACATTTTCTTCAGCTCAAGGAGAAACTGTCACCTAATTTAGTCACTCTTCTGCCCAGGTCAACCCCCAAACTTAGGGCGCTGACCCCTTCATGTTTCCAGAGAGTAACTAAGTGCTAACGGGCTTGGGCTGACCTAAACGTTTAGCAACAGAGGTCCCCTGTTATCCAAAAGTTATTTGGTATGATTTGCTAAGTTATTGTTAATTTATGATTTTTTTTTTAATATTCAAATAGTAGGGGCTGGGGCCTTCCTGGTGGTGCAGTGGGTTAAGCGATGCACTATGAAGCAAACCACAGCCACTGCAGCACGAGTTCGATCCCTGCCACTGGCCAGGGAGGGGACCCATATGGCGCAGCAGACCTCTCCTGCCTCGCCCGTTGCTGCCCTCAGCAGCATGCTTCAGTCAGTCTGCCTGTTCTGCTCTTCGCTCTGTCTGGTGAATCCTCTCACCTCCCTGGACTCTGGCCTGTACCCCAGCTCTTGTATGCATAAATAATAACTCAAAGTAAAATGGAGTGTTGGCAAAAATGTATAGTCTTACCAGAAGTTATTATGTTTAGAAACTGATGGACAAAACACCTCAAAAGAAGTGCCAGGAAGAAATTTAGGAACATCATACAGAAGTGTTCACTCAGGAGACTTTAAAATAAATTGTAACATCACTGTAAAAGCATTTAAAAAAAAAAAAAAAGGCTTGGAAAGAGGGTCCACTGACAGAAGCACCAGTCTCCCCTGCTTCTCACGTCTTCCACATCACCTTATCACCTCAGTTACCTCCTTGGGGCTTCAATTTTTCTCATTGGTAAAATGTGGATAATCGTTAAGATCCCTTCCAGCTCTGATAACCAGAAGTAAAACAAATGAGCAGCACTGAAGTGTCAAAAGGCAGAGTTATTTCTTGAGGTGAAAAACATTCACCCAAATCCACTAGAAATCACGTGGTGTACAGGAACATGTAAACCAAAAGAACCAGAAAACAGAACTTTCCAAGGACCTTTGGGGGAAAAAACATACAATAAAAAGGGAGGTCTCTTAAATCTGTTGGGTAGTGACCTCCTGATGGTGTAAGGAACGCCGAGAAGCATGTCTTAACGCAGGCAGCCAGCAGCATGGGCAAGCAGCTGTTTAGGGTTAACACCTGGGTTTTGTACCATTTATTATTTTACAAAGGATAGGCTCTCAATTAACGCTAGTGGAGAAGGCACTCAACAGCAAACCTGATCATGAGCTAGCACAGGGCTGGGGAGTGGACCGAAACCACAGCTGTGCTTCACTGTGGGCACCAATAATACCCTGAGAACAAACAAATCAAACGATGTTTATGAATGAGACTTTAGGCGATAAAGGCTGAGTGGAGCCCTCACTGCCGTGCTTCAGAGTGAGAACCTGCTGACTCTGATGAGGGAGTGTGAATCCATCATGGTTTGGCAAGGGCAGGCCCAGGTCTGTGGGCTATCCTGGAAGTCTGACAACCACATTCACTTACAAAATGTCCCTCAGACACAAAACCAGGCCAGGGCACTGGCTTGAATGGACAACGCACCATAAACAAACAAAACCTGATGGACATTTACCTGTGGGATGAGCTGCAAATGCCAGGAGCACCGCACTGAAAAAGAAAACAGCAGAGCAGTGAAAAAAAACTTCCCCAGCACTGAGAAAAATAACACACCCTTCCACCCATTCTCTATGGAAATAGTAAAATGGGCCTAAAAACAAAGTACCTGTACTGACGGTCTCCTTCTGCCTAACTCCCCCTCCTCGGCAAGAGAGGGAGGATCTCTTGACCGTCTCTGCATTTGGCAAAGGGTTGGCTTTAGCGGGTGACAGAGGAGCCAAGCCCCATAGGGGTCAGCCATACCACGAGTGATCATACTCACCTCCTTCACAATGAGTATTCGTAAGCAAAACAAAGCACTAAATTACATGCATTCTGCACTCTCTTCACTAGCTGTTGAATGTGAGTTAAATCACTTTTTTGCCACAAAATTAACTTCATTAGAAGGGAAGTTCAAAAAAAGAAGGTAAGTTAAATTTTCAAGATGCAAGGCCAGGAAAATCATCCATGAGGAGCCTAAAAACTGCCCGGACTGGCTCACGTTGTTGCTGAACAGGATGAAAGAAAGGCGCGTTCCTCTGGGGTGGCCCACAGATGCCCTGGGCACCTTCCCATCTCCTGTGCCACCCTACGGCGCCTTCACACAGTCCTACACCACCTCCACAGCCACTGCCAACCCAGTCCGCATCATCCTGGCAGCTGATCTAATCACAGGTTGAGGAGTGTTTTGTTTTTGTACTTGCTGGGTGCCCTACTCTGGTCCTTCACCCAGGACGCGTGTCCTAAGAGCCAAGAGCCTGCAGAAGACGGACACAGAGGGTGTGGTCCGGACCCCAGTGGTTTGACTTTATGGTCTCTGGTCACGTCAGCATGTGCTGGCTCATGGCTCAGCTGGGTGACTCTGGAGGCGGCAGTGTGGAAGACAGTTTGGGTTTTTTTTTTTAAAGATTTATTTATTTAGGCATATAAGAGCTGGGGTACAGGCAGGAGGCGCAGGAGGTGAGAGGATTCACCAGAGACCTAGTGGGGGACAGAACAGGCAGAAAGACTGAAATACACTGATGAGAGGAACAGCAGGTGAGGCAGGAGAGGTCTGCTGCACCATGTGGGTCCCTTCCCTGGCCAGGGATCGAACTCATTCTGCTGTGCTGTGGATGCCTCACAGCGCGGTGCTCAAACTGCTGCGCCACCAGGGAGGCCCAGAAGAAGACAGTTTTCAGCAGGGAAAACACTACTAACTCTGCTGCTGGCTTATCTCCCAGTACCATTTCTGTTGTTCTCAAGCTCTTTCTTTGCTCTCCCTTTAAAGCACAGGTGGCCTCTGGGTTCCCAGAAGAGCAGCTTGGTGGAAGAAGGGAGCAGGAGGGGAGGCTCAGGAGAAAAGCAATGGAGAACGGCCTTGTGTCTAGTCACTCAGAAGTTGTAGGTGTGCAAGATAAGGTTTACATGTAGTTGTGAAACAGACACACTACAAATGAGACTGGAGACGTGTCCTTCACATAATACCTTTGTTTACCTTCTCTTCCATCTTTGGAAAAACATATCGTGTACTTACTCCATTTTTTTTTTCCCAGTGGATCTCTCTTTGGTTATAATTTCCATAACGGAAGTTGTATCTGTTACGGTAGGACATAATAGAAGGGGGCCTTTCCATCCCAAAATATTTCCCAGGGTCTCCAATGTTACCCAAAATTCTATTAAAAATCACCACAAAGGGTAACACTGAAAGAAAGCATTAGGCAATAAAAGTAAGAAGAAATAACTAAATGAAAGTGTTGATTCTGCTTGAATTTTACAATTACAGTATTACAGCACTCCTAATTCCTCCTGAGGATCAAAAGACATATTTTATTCATCCTTAGATCCCAAATGCCTATGCCAGACAAACAGCTGGATTTTCTGGATTGTAATTAATCATCTCTAGGCAGATATGGTGGGGATATATTTGAAGAAAAATATAACTTGAAGCCCCCTGTAGTTCTAACACGTAAACTCTGAGGAAATCACACCAATATAAAAGGCACAGCACGGGCCTCCCCTGGTGGCGCAGTGGGTTAAGCAGCGCACTATGAAGCAAGACGCAGCCACTGCAGCACCAGTTCGATTCCTGCTGCCGGCCGGGGAGGGACCCACATGGCGCGGCAGACCTCTCCTGCTGTGCCCGCTGCTCCCCTCAG
>JAGFMF010011668.1:18426371-18439878 GCA_019455555.1 Galemys pyrenaicus | reverse complement strand
GGTGAATCCTCTCACCCCCCCACACCTCTGGCCTGTACCCCAGTGCTTGTATGCATAAATAAATAAATCTTTAAAAAAAAAAAAAAAAAAAAAGGCACAGCACACCAGAAAAACAGCACACTTTAAAATTCATTAATTCACAAATATTTATTGAATACCTACCAAGTACCATTATAACACATTAATGTTCTAATGCGGAAAGACAGCAATGAACAACAGAGAACACATTCATATACTCACGGGAACAAAAGAAGAAAACATAACCTCCATGGACTAGACTCCAATGCATCTTTTTTCTTTCACAAAATCACGCCCCTGAGAAAATACCTACTTCCCTCCCCACCAACACACACACAATTTCATCTACAAAATAATATGAATAGAGGCCAGTATGGCTCTTCTGTATTTAACAGACAGTGAGACACCAGTGTCAGCTCATTTTTAAAAGTAAGGAGCTAGGCATATAGCCTGTAATATATCCCTTATAAATTACCTACAATTCCTCAAAATGCAGATTAAGGTCACTCCATTTTATTTTCAGCCCCATATATAACTTCCTCCTTTATTCCTTCCATCACCCTATGCCTCTGCCTTGGGTCTTAGCCCTCTATCTATATAAGAAACATTCCCAAGGATCAGGGTTGGGAACAAATACATCCTCAAGAAAACAGAGAAGTACATGTCACAGATAGAGAACCATTCAACTACTGGGCTCTCTCAAAAAACAGTTCACACGAGACCTTGGCCCCGGCAGGCACTTCAGGCTGGCACACGCAGGCATAAGCACCACACAGCTCTGAATGATTTATGCCCTCTGTCTGCGGTGCCCGTGGGAAACCTAATAATGACCCTTGCTCTGATTCATAGATCTTCATCACTGGTACTGAAAGATCTCAAAACAGGCTGCCAGGCAGGAGGCCTGGAGTTCCAGCTCTCTCGTGGGCAGGGAGCCCCATCTTCACACAAGGTGAAGAGCTGCGAGAGGATGGGAGGACAGGAGAACCAGCATGGGGGCTTAGAAGGTATCAAAGAGATTTTCCCATCCCCTCATTGTTCTGCTGCTTGAGTTGGCTGTACTATGTTCCGTGGAAAAGAGAACTGCCTAAAGTGGTCTGGAAACATTTTAAACCGCAACAGCCTTCTGCACGTTCAGAAAAGTCTTTCGAAAGGGCAGCTGGTGGGTCTAGACAGCATGGAACTAAGGATTGTTTCAGCTGAGTACAAAAAGGTCCACAGTCATGGCTGGGGTGAATCTGCTTCAAATGGTCATTTTAATGAATACTATGATGTTTATGCACTACATTTGTAAGTGGAGTGTCAGCTCACATTCAACTAAAGTTCTAAGCTGAGTAGTTTCCTCCAGAAATCAGTCTGACCGAATACCGAAGGGCACATCTCTGACCACGGCGCTTGTTACTGAAAGTAGCTGCTGTAGGCAAACTTGGGTTCCCGAGAGCAAATCTCACTCTGCCTCTCAATTAGTTCCACGTAGTGCAGTCTGAGACAGCTAAACTCCAAGCGCTTTCCCCAGCTGTTCTGTTTAGCACCAGACCCCTGCTCTTTACCTGGCTGTGGGCAAGGGTGTCATCACAAGTCCATACGCTATAAGGAAATGCTATAAAGCAAGTCTCCTTAACAACGATCCCTTCACAACAATCTGGAAATCCAGATACTAAAATTTAGATTTCTTGAAGACCTTAAGAGGCATGTCAGAATGTGGCAGCATATGGGGAGATGCAGTTCTGGTTTCTGGCTCCTAATGGCATCCCCCTTCTCTTTTCACCCCAGGTTCTGCTCTGTACCCCAAAAGGACTCAGACATGTATGTGTGAACACCTTAACACACAGGCCCACCCTTATTCACATTCCTCTCACTAACAGTCTTTCTTTGGACTCCCCCGGTCTGCCTTGGAACTAAGCTCAGGACCACTGGAGCATGAAATTCCAGGGCAGTCTAGACATGGGGTGTGAGTTCTGGGAAGAAACACCCCCTTAGCCCCACAGACTCCACATCCCATGAGGAGAAGTGTGGCTTTCCCCACTCGTCTGTCCTAAGGGCAGAACTAGGATTTGGTTTCCTCAACTGCTTCCTGGTCAACTGACACTTTCAAACAGGCACACTGGCTCAGACCTCCCTAATCAAAATATTGTTGAAAATAATATCCATTAGCTCTAGAAGAATATGAGTTAGTTGAAAATGTAAGTCATACCTTACCTGAATATATAGTTTAAGTACTGCTGGTCAATGTCACTAAGGAATAAAGAAAAAAAAGTGTGAAATAACAGAAATGTTTTACATATACAAAAGAGTCAATCTTCCATTAATAAGTTATATCTACATCTATAAATTACCAATAAATACTACAAAGACTACTTCATATTCAAAACCTGCTCCTGGTTCCTTTTTAATAAACAGTTCCTACTTCGTATTATCACACACATTTTCACTTATGATAGTCTATTTCCTTTGAGCACATTTTAAAGTGGTGTCAACTCTCTAGGCCTCTGGACTGACTTTAAAGGCCACTATATTTGACAAATAAAAATACGGAACCCCAAATAACTCAAACATATAAATAATAATGTGTTAGTGTACGTATATTCCAAATATTGCACAGGACACACCTAAATTTTAAAAAAATGTACTCATTACTTATCTAAAATTCAAACTTAACTGGACATGCTGTATTTGATCTGATAGCTCTACTGACTTCTTATTGCAAAAACCTTTTATTAAAAGAACAAAAGCGCTCTAGGGACCCAAAGTCACACATCTCAGTGTACACAGACTTCTCCCGCATCAGATCTTTTTGGGGCAGGATGGGAACCCAGGGGTCAGCAGGCCAACCTAGCTGCTCTGACCTTGCAGCTCTGACCTCGCAGCTCCCGCATGCCCAAGCCTGAATTCTTGTCTTTCTCAGTTACACTCACAAGGCAGGTCCACCGACTGCCTGCCATAAGGGCCTCGTTTAACTGCACAACTAGTGACTGAGTTGGGTTAGCAAGCGCTGGGGAAACCATAAAAAAGCAGCAACTTTCTGATTATGCTCAGTGAAATAAGTCAAAAGGCAAAAGAAAAGTATCAGATGCTTTCACCTTTAGGAGGAATATAAGGGAGCCAAACAAGGCAACAAGAAGAAGAACAATAACAATAAAAATAATCAAATCTCGACAAAAACAAAAAGACAAAGACAAACCAGAAGCACTTTGTGGGGAGGGGGAGGGAGAGGGTTGAGGGCAGAAAGAGCACAAGGGACTGAGGTGATGTGCACTGGTGAAATGGTGATGGGGAATCCATGGGGAATACACTTGATAGCAAATATATATACATAAAGGGGAAAAAAGCCGTGAGTTCTGAGCTGTAAGAAGTAAACTGGGGCCCAATGCTGCTGGTGACATAGTTTTTGTAAATGTTCCCTAAATGGCTGCACCTGAGGGAAGAAGAAGACAACCTCCGTGCTCTGGCATCTCTGGCACCTCTGGCAGGAGCTGGTGTCGCTGGCCTGCAGCGGCCCAAGAGCCCAAGAGCAAGTCACAACTCTGGGTCCTGAGCAGCTGCTTGCACTGCAACTCAGACTTGCAGTCTCTGGCTGACTAGAAGACGCTCTCGAAATCCTGGGTCTCACCCCCTCCTTTTACCAAGGTAAAATTCACCAAATTAAAGTTTTACCTTAAGACATTGGGCTTCTGGGACTTCTGGAGTATCTTATAAGCTCCTGAAAATGAAGCAACACACGTCACTGGCAAAGGGCATTCTGCTGAAGAGCTGCGTGCACGTCCAGGAAGGAGAGCTTCAGTGTGAATTAGAAAGAGGCTCCAGAGATGTGACTGCCACTCCCCTTCTCCCTACAAGGGTTGCCCACTGCAGACAGGGGGTGCCAACACCGAGGGTGTCAAAGGTTTGAATTCAATAATCCTTCAATGATGCAGCTCAGTACTGAGAGGGACGAGGAAAAGTTCCTGATGAACAGACGCACACAGTTAACAGGAAGTTTTTGGTTTCCTTTGCGTGCTATGCCTGAGAAGGAACCATCACTGTATTTCTGAACTGTGTGAACAAAGTCTTGGCACTGCCCCCCACCCAAGTCTATAAGCAGGAAACACTGAACATGATTTAAAATAGAGAGATGGTCCTTTTACTTCACCCACTAATTTTTTTTTTGATTTACGGCTGAATGAGTGCTTTTAAACCACACTTCTGGATCTCTCCCCATCATCTTTAGAAATCAACCAGCATCCCACACGTGAACTTGAGCAAACAGAGCCTGAGCCATGCTAAGTTAGTTAATGTTGGTCACAGACAAAGTGAATAATGTATTAGAAATGGAAACATTTGAAGAAAATTCCGAAACAGAAAAATCAACCAGAAAAACACTCATTTAATTTTTAACCTTGAAACCTTGTGTTTAATGTTCTCGTCACTAAAAAGTGGATGTACAATAAATAAGCCTCCATTATTTAAGTAAGCATTCTTTCAAAACTTACCTACACAGAATAAGTGAATGACGGCCCAGAAATACCCATCTGGATCAAACTGTAACACAGGATTTTTAAAAGTTTATAAATACTGTAGTTCCCCCATTGGCAGTTTTGTTTTCTGTGGGTTCAATTACATGATACCAAATGCCCAAAAATAATGCATATTTTGAGAGAGATTGAGAGAGATCCTAACTTTTTTTTTTAATTTTTTTTAAAAAAATTTATTTTATACATACAAGAACTAGGGCACAAGCCAGAGGTACTAGAGGTGAGAAGATTCACCAGAGACAGAGCGGGGAGCAGGACAGGCAGACTGACTGAAACACACTGCTGAAGGGAGCAGCAGGCGCAGCAGGAGAGGTCTGCGGTGCCATGTGGGTCACCCCCCTGGCCGGCAGCAGGGATCGAACTCGTGCTGCAGTGGCTGTGGTTTGCTTCATAGTGCGTTGCTTAACCCACTGCGCCACCAGGGAGGCCCCGAGATCCTAACTTTTATTAAAATATATTGTTATACCAGTTTTATTTTATTAGTTATTGTTTTCATCTCTTACTGTGCTTTGTTTACAAGTTTAACTTTATCAAAGTATGTACATATTAGGGTGAAATACCGTTGATGTAGGTTCACTATTACCCAGAGCATCAGGTGTCCCCTGAGGGTTTTGGAAACAGGATCCAGGGTGGCACAGCACCAAACTCCTGACAGAACTCCTGGGCCTTGGGCCAGCCCTTCCTCATCTCTTACCCAGGTGCCTAGCACATCTTCCTAACAGAGCCCTCTGCCTCCTTCCCCATCCCCATGCTATGCCTCTAAAAGGCTAACCCGACAGTGTCATCTATTGCTTAAAATCATTCAACAATATTTTAGGATAAGTTATTTGTTGAATGTGAACAGCTATTTCCCATTATCTTTTTTTTTAACATATCAGTATTGAAGTGTAACAGACAGTCAATAAAATATATCGTTTAACTGAAAAAAAAAAAAAAAAACATTCAACAGTCTTTGGGTGACTCTAAGGTAAAACTCAAACTCATGATACTCAAGAATCCCTTCATATGCCCAGTCAACCCCTCCAGTCCCACATGCTTATAAATACTGTAACCCCCCCACCCCCAAAAAAAGCTCTTGCATTTCCCAAGCAGAAATACTTCCCCCACTCCACCCAGGGCACGCCTCCCTCTTCCTTTCTTAAATTTTTCTTCATAAAAGCTTATATCATCTGACATTCTCTTAATATCTATCTCCATTTCCACATACTTCCCCCCTCTGCAGACTGTAAATTCCAAGAGGGGAGGGCGGGCTCTGGTGCACACATATAGTAGGGGCTTCATCAAGTTGAATCACAGAACACACTGGACATCTCCAGGTTTTTGCCCACCCTGCTCTCTTCTCCTGCCTAACTCCTCCTCACCCTTCAAGATGTTGGTCCAGTAAGCAGAGTCTGGCTGGCTTTAGTATCAGAAAGATCTGGATTCAATTCTAAAATCCCCATTTATCCATGACCTTTTGGGCCCATTTTTCTCTAGCTATGAAATGGAGATAATAATAATAGTTACCACCCTTACGGAAATTGTGAGATTTTAAATAAAATATAATACATAAAGCACTGGCACAGAGCCTGGCACACAGCAGGCTTCCTATAATTGTCAGCTATTCCTACTTCCTGAGCCGCTAAGTCTTCTGAGGTGCCTCACAGCATCCCATACTTCCCTGGGACAGAGTCCTGGTTTCCCTGGGTTGTAACTGTCTGTTTATCGTCTTCCTACCCACCCCCCCCAACGCCCACCCATGCTCTGACTAGACTCTGACTTCTGCTTGGAGCAAGACAATTCTTCTTTGTGCCCTCAGAGCCTGGCTCAGTGCATGACACTTGATGGGGACTTAATAAATGCTGGGGGAGTAAAAGAAAAAAGCCAACAATGAGCTGACTACTTGTGTGGGGGTGGTACTCAGGGCCTAATAATGAAAAACTAAAGGTAACAAAGTAAAAATCACTCTGCAGGACGGTCTTTGGGATAAAAGGGGGAAAATCAACTTGGCCTCAATGTGTGAGGCTGGGGCAATCTGGACGTTGGTTTGTGGCTCTCCAGCCACGGAAGGAAGGCTGACTGTACAGACCACAGACCAGAGACCATAGCTCTGTGGGTCACACCGCTGCAGCCTTAGGGAGAAGACAAAGGCCTGCGAGACCTGGGAGAAGGTACTTAGTCTGAAAATCTTTAAAAGCTTTTGCATAGGCCAGGGTTATCCTGATTCTAAAAAGAAAGACCAGAAATTTCTGCTCATACACACAGGTTTCACAGATACAGATACTTGACAGGCAAAGTGAGTTTACCTGAACTTACCTGGGAGTCATTGAAGGGAAGGCATCCCGCTGCGGCCAGGAGCAAGAGGGCACTGTGGAGAGAGAGATAAAATACATAGCTTCACTTTTCAACATCAAAGGGGTTCAGAGTGTGTGAAGGCTGAAATACATCAGCTTGCATTTGGACGAAGCAAAGATTCTGCGGGATCAAACCTAATTCCCCTGTTTATTCTCTGAGAGCCCCACAACCCATATAGTTTTCAACGGTGTGCTGTACTGAGAACCAGTTCCTTCTCTGATGCTCAGCTAGCTGGTTTCTCAGAGACAGGCATTTGCCGGACATTTGCAAAACCACAGCTAGTTTTGTGCCTGTAAAACATATAATAAAAGATTTTTAAAGCTGCAGATCCCCAAAAATATACTAGTGGAAAATTAGGGAGAGTACTATTACATTATTTACAAAAAAGAAAACACAGTGACAAAACAAACCTAAATTTACAGAGATGGAAAAAGATTGGAGGTTAGCAGAGGGGTGATGGGGAGTGTGGGATGGGCAAAATGGATAAAGGATATCAATAAATACAAACTTCCAGCTATAAAACAAGTAATTCATGGAGCGGTAATGTACAGAATGGGGACTAAAATCAATAAAATTATAAACTTGAAAACTGCTAATAAAAAATCATAACAGATTTATTATGATGATCATTTCACATTGTATAAACATGGAATTATCATATCCTTTACCTAAAAATAATGTTGATATCAACCATAGTTCAGTAAAAATTAAGTTCTAGTTCAACAACCTAAAGAGAAAATAAAAGGAACATGGAAAGCACAGTCACATCTTTTGTGCATCACCTTGGCCGAATGATCAAAACTAGGATCTCCAATAACTAGACAGATCGACATCAAGCTGTTCCTGCCGAAAGGCATAACCTCAACTGAAGCATGAGGAAACACTAGACAAACCTAAATTGAGGGTGAGTCCACCAAACAGAGGACTTAACTGTCCCAAATGGGAAAGCAATGAAAGATAATACAAGGCTAAAAACTTCCAAATTCAGGGCCTTCCTGGTGGCGCAGTGGGTTAAGCAACGCACTATGAAGCAAACAGCAGTCACTGCAGCACAAGTTCGATCCCTGCTGCCGGGCAGGGAGGGGACCCACGTGGCGCGGCAGACCTGTCCTGCTGTGCCCGCTGCTTCCCTCAGCAGTGTACTTCCGTTGATCTGCCCGTTCTGCTCCCCGCTCTCTGTGGTGAATCTTCTCACCACCACCCCCACACCTCTGGCCTGTACCCCAGTGTTTGTATGCATAAATAAATAAATCTTTAAAAAAAAAAACTTCCAAATTCAAGGATTACAAGACATGACATCTTTAGGGGAAGAGATTACTATAAAAGACTTAATATTGGGATAACTGACCCTATTCAAACATGGACTCATTTGATAATAGCATTGCCTAAGACGTTGATTTTCTAAATTTAATAATTACAATGTGGTTACACAAAAGATTGTTATTTTTAGGAGTGGGACTTTGAAGTACTTAGGAGTAGGGTCCTTTCTCTGCAACTTACTTTCAGTTTGTTCAGGAAAAGCAATTTGTGTGTATTAATTGTCAATACATTAAATTAATATAATTTAAATTTAAATGTAAAATTAATTAATTAATACTAAATACACATGAAAAGAGAAAGCAAATGCACAAAATGTTATCAGTGGGTTAATTTAGGTGGAGGGCATGTGGAAGTTCAATGTCATATTCTTTAAACTTTACTGTAGATTTAAACCTTTTCCTCAAACAAACAAGTTTTATTATAAAGATCTCTTTTAACTTTCTGCTGCATTCTCAGCAACCAGACCGTCGACATCCCAGAAAATGTTGACATCTCCCTGAAGGGAGATGCTGATACTGTTAAGAGGCCCAGAGGCTCACTATGGAAGGACTCTAATCATTTCAGTATCAAACTCAGTCTCCTGGGAAGAAAAAGAAGATCTGGGTTGACAAATGGTGGGGACATAGAAAGGAACTGGGTACTGTTGGCACAATCTGGAATCATGCAGCAAACATTACAAAGGGTGCTACCTGCACTTCCACTGTAAGAAGAGTGTGCACAGACTTCCCTGTCAACCTTGGTATATAGAAGGATGGGTCTCTTGTTAAAATTCAAAATTTCGGGGGCAAAAATACATTTGCAAGGTTCAGATGAACTCAGGCTTTGCTGGTTCAAGCCCAGAAAGATGAGTTAATTTGTGAAGGCAATGACACCAAACTTGTATCAAATTCAACTGCTTTGGTTCAGCAAGCCACAACAGTTAAACGCAAGAAGATCAGGAAATGTTTGGATGGTATCTGTGGTTCTGAAAAAGTGACAACTGAGCAGGCTGATGCATAAGAACTAAACTGTCAGGCTACAGAAACAGTAAGATCCTGCATGCTTCCTCAGACCTAGCTGTGATCTGGAAGATGCAATAAAAGCCATTATTAATGTGGGAACTTCTTCTTAAATGGATTATCCTTTCCAACTGTTCTGCAAGTAAACAGTTCAGAAGTAAATTCTAGTATGCTAAGAAGAGTAACCCTAGGACCAGGAATTTTTTTTTCTAATAAGACTTCAAGTTCACTTATAGGAAGAATGCAGAGGATCCAAATAAGGGATCATGGAGAGGAAAAAAATGTAATTACAATAAAGTAAAAATCAAAATCAATAGGCAACTATAAGCCAGAGACAACCTTCAGTGGGGTGAGGAGTGAGCAGGATCAAAACAGGGGCGGAAGAGCACTTGGAACTATGGTGACAGGACACAGGTGAATTGGTGGTGAAAATTTCATGGGGACTACACACGAGAAAACATAGACTGTACAAAAATAAAAAATGTCGTGAAAAATACATAAAATAAAAAATAATAAAAAGACTTCAAGTGAGTTGAATCTGGTTGCAGAAGGATTACAAAGAGTGTTCCAGGCAAGAGGAGCATGGTACCAGTGACAAGCAATGGGGAATTGCTCACCAAAGGATGCAGAACGTGGGAAGGTCTATAATTTTGCAGAGAACTTAAGATGAATATTTGAAAGGCAAGTATGCCTGATTCCCTTATGTATATACCAGTAATTCTTTACAAAAAGGCAACTGAGAAATGGAAGAGAGTGATAATATAGCCTCAGAGGCAAAAGTTACAGTTTGAGTTCATGATAAATATGACTGCTGTGTCCAACATGCTCTCGATTTTACCCTCTGCCCCATGTCAATCCTTTACTCCAACATCCTAATCCTTGACATATTTAAAGTAAGCAAGAAAAAACAAAGTCGTAGCAACCAGTTGTAACATGTAGGCATCACTGAAATCTTAAGTCGAATGAATAAACAGGTTTTTCATATTTAAAAAAAGAGAAAAATCTCTTTCTGCCTACTGAAATGTTTAAACGTGAAATACTATGGTGCCTGGGATTTGCTGAAGCAATGTGCTGGATGGATCCACAGTTGAAAATTGTTAAAACTGGATAATGGGTGTAGGGGCCTTCATTATACTATTTATGCACTTTCATGTGTTTAGGAATTCCAAAATAAAACATTTTTGTTCAAAAAAGTAACATTTTCAATCACAGACATTTGTACAAAGCTAGCCACATCTGTTAGAACATGGATTTGGAGCCACCTTTGTTCAGTAATCAGTGGTTTTCAGTAGATCTCTTCTGGGTTTCACATAACCAAAGATCATGCCCTCAAGCTTCCCTCAATTATTCTCTCCTCCAAAAGGAAGACCTCAGAAAGCACAAAACTCTAACACATACGTCTGCTCCTTTCCATTTTAGAATACAGCAGGATACGTAATGTTGCACTTCGTCATTTCTGACCAAAGCAAAGGCTCAAAGGCATAAACAGAAGCAGTGAAATCAGTATTTCAGTTCTCAGGGGACTTTGTTTTATGTCATCTCAGAGAAATTAACTGATACATGTGTGTGATGCTAACAACCTGATATTTATATCCTCACTAGACAGACAACAGTGATGCTAATCAACCCTGTCTACACCCAAACAGTGCTCATTGCTGTCATCAGCTGAAGCTGTGGACTGAAGAGACCAGCAGGGCCAGCTGGGCCCAAGGCAGGGGGGCTGGTATGAAGGATCCTCCAACCGGGGCCTGACAGTCTTTGCAAATTTACAACAGGGGACAGCCTGAGGCATAGGAAGCTCCATACTAGCCCTCCCCATTCCAACAGCCTCACCGACTTCCAAGGCACACACACAAACTGTGGGGAGATTCAGAAGCAAAGAGTGGGAAGAGTGGAGAGCGTCAGGAGGAGTTTCTGAGACTGACAGGAATGGCAGGTTTTGAGTGGAAGGTGAGAATGCTCATGGGTTTGGCGTCTAATCTCCGGTGGAAGCCTTTATAAGGACTTAAGACACATCTCCCATCCACGGACAATGAAAGCTAGACAGCCTCCAAACAGACGACCCAAATGTTGAGGGAAGATGGGGGAGAGCCAGTTATGAGACGGCCATGCTAGCTTTGAGCAATACCTCATTCTATGGGACAGAGAGGGCTCTCATGCTTCTCTTTACACCTGCTAATCTTTTAAACAAAAGGAAAAATCCTGATTTTTTTTTTCCCCTTTCAAGTAGCTGCCTAGAATAAAGACAAAAAGGGAGTTGGACAAAAGCCCAGGAATATTTGAAACAAAAAGTCCTAAATCCATATATCAAAGCTGTTCTGTTGATTTTTCTGTCTACAGGACTGAGCTTCTGAGCTACTGTGGAAGAGGCAGGAAGCAGTCAGACAACAAGGCGCCCAGCTAGCACACAGAGAGCAGAGTCCAGTCAAGGAAACTGAGGCCAGGAGGTTTATGGCCACATTGTCCAGAACCACAACTAGAGATCCCTGGACTCAAAGGCCAGTGCTTTCTCTACCATGGGAAATCTTAAAAACCCAATAAACATTATTTTTAAAAATTGAAGTCATTTACAAATTTTCCAAGTTCATTCTCATCAGCATTGCACAACTCTGAGCGAAGTTTTGGGCATCAGTGGCTGAAATCTAGCATGGGCTGTTTCCCCTCGGGAATAACATTTCAGGGAAAAAAAAAGTAAATTCTAGAATAAGACACACTTAGGGGTAAGAGTGTTTATAATAACTTCTGTAAACTCTCTGGTGTCAATCATCAACGGTTTACAGCAAAGTTAAAGATGAGATTAAATCTCGTATTTTAAAGGTTTGCAGATTTTAAAAAAAAACTTACCTACAGGTCTTGGCAGGAGAAGTTTTCTGTATGAAAACAAAGAGATTCAGAATTAATCTTTAGAAACTTTTTTTCCTTTAAAAGAAAATATTTAGATCAAGAGGCAAAGATGTCCTGAGTGAGTTTACTGGGCTTTAAGAGTAAAGCACTTTACATTTCTTGGGGCTTTGTCTGCTTGAGCTCTGCTTGGGCTCATGAATTCGTGGCTGGCTCAGGAGTGCGGCGTTGAGTCACCAGGCAAAGCTTCCCGACTACAGCTCCGCCACTCCCACCACCACAGCTAGTCCAGTCACGACAGGACAAAATGACCCTGGAGACAAGCTTTCAAAAATTCATACACCAAGAAAAGGAGAGCAGAGAAACCGCCATAACCTGTACAAGAGAAGAAATTAAACTCTTGTTTCTTCTATTCTGGTCTCTTTAAATTTTCCTCCTTAATCCAGCTCTGACTCTAAGTAGTGCTATAAATTCTCTGGTCTGAGGTGTAAATTAAGAAGCAGAAGAGGGCCTCCCTGGTGGCGCAGTGGGTTGAGCAACGCACTATGAAGCGGACCACGGCCACTGCAGCACGAGTTCGATCCCTGCCGCTGGCCAGGGAGGGGACCCACATGGTGCAGCAGACCTCTCCTGCTGTGCCCGCTGCTCCCCTCAGTGGTGTGCTTCTGTTGATCTGCCTGTTCTGCTCCCCACTCTGTCTGTGGTGAATCCTCTCACCCCTCACGCCTCTGGCCTGTACCCCAGCGCTTGTATGCATAAATAAATAAATCTTTAAAAAAAAAAAAAAAGAAGCAGAAGAAAGGAAAAGGGACATTTTACTCCACTCGACAGAGAAGGAAGAAAGGGCAGACTAGGAAAATCTAAACTTGGCACTTACAAAGTTCCCTAAAATGAAGAAATCAGAACAAAGATTCTACCTTTATGGATTCTTTTTATGATTTAGCTTGAGGAAATTCGTTCTCTGTACTGAGGAAGAAAGTTGTGGCAGAGGGAAGCACAGATGTTTCTATATCTGATGGGGGAAGTAGTCAGAGAGGATAGCAGATTAACTGACCACTTTAGTTTTGCTAGTTGAGGGCAAACTGATTCTTTTTTCCTCTAGTTCAAATGAACATAATATTTAAAAAGTGAAGTGCTGACAGAACTATCTTAAATTTTCATGCATTACTAAATAATCCAGTGCTGTATTTCAGTGCTTTATTTTTTTTAATTTGATTTTTTATTGCGGTTAACTGATTTACTACACTGCTTATGAATTAGAAGGAAAGACTAACACCCTTCAGGTGTATATGATCGCGCCACACCCTCCACCAAGTGTTTCACTGCTTTAGTAAAGATTCTGTTTGCACACAAAGCGGTGGCTTGCATCTTTGGAGGCTTTGATCTGTCCTTTTTTTTAATTATTATTATTAGTTATATTTGACATCATTTGTAGTCCCCAGGGGGTACCCACCACCATTTCACCCGTGCACCATCACCTCAGTCCCT
>JAGFMF010011668.1:18404903-18426321 GCA_019455555.1 Galemys pyrenaicus | reverse complement strand
CTGAGTATAATTCCTTCTAGTTCCATCCATGTTTCTATAAATGCCCTTAATTTCTCATTTCTGATTGCTGAATAATATTCCATCGTGTATATGTACCACCTCTTCTTGATCCAGTCCTCTACTTTTGGGCTTCTGATCTGTCCTTATCTTTGCGTGATGGGCCACAGCAGAGCAGAGGCAAAGCTGTACTTGACTCTACTGCCACCTGGTGGGCACACATCCTTCAGCACAGAAAGGACAGCCCCTGAATAATTCACCTGTCTTATTAGAAGATTCTCAGCTAAATTTAACTGACACCTCAACAGTTTGGGAGGCAAGCAGGAACAAAAAGGAGACTGGTGAAAAGGACACTCCAGCAGTTCCACGAGTCACCCAGCAGCTGTCGGGGGCTTACGTTACAGCGCAGCAAAGCCACCCCGTGCCTGAAAGAGCGCATCCATCCCACAGGAGAGGTTCTTAGGGTTTATTTTTAATTTTTTTTTAAAGTAACATTGCACTGGGACACTATATAAGCTTCAGGTGTGCATCGTTATGAACACACTACATTTTCTTTCCTTCTTTTTTTGTTTTGTTTTTATCTTCTCACTAAACTAGTAGCCCCAAACTAGGATTGGAAAGTAAAAAAAGCAATAAATTCATTACTTAACTCCATTCCTTCAGGGTTCCAAAGACAACCGAGGAGTAATGTTATGGCATTCACCTTTTCAGACTCTTCAACTTAAAAATCACCCTGTAATAAGTCCTAATATCTCAGTATGGGTCAATTTAACAACTCAAAAGTATATTGCCAAAAAACCAGTGAACAGCTAACAGCACTCTGGGTTACTGACCTCACTCCAAGGGCTACTTCCTCTGTACCCCACGCTGTGCTAAGATCTCGCACTTCCTTAGGAGTAAATTAACAGTCTTGGGTAATATGGTGCAAACACTACACGAGGCACTGGGAAATCAGGTAAGTGGCCCCAGGGCCTGGGCCCAGGAATCTACAGCCAGAGCCTTTGTGGTGCTTTTCCGCCACAGTCACAAGCCAGACACCCTTCAGGCCTCACTGCTGCTTCCTCTGTCTGCCTGAAGCTCCTTTCCCCTTGTCCACCTGGAACTGTCCTCCTCATTGCATATGACTGAGTTCATATCTAGACCGTGGTCTTCTAAGCAGGCTTACCGGTGGTCACACCCCGTTCCAGCCCTCATGACATCCTGTAGGCACAGCGCCCGTGTTTATGTATCAGCGCCTCCATTCAACCTGAGTGCCATGAGGGTGAGAAACGTGTCCTTGATATCTTTATAGCTGTAGGCCTAGCAGAGTGTTTCATATAAAGTATATATCTAATACCTGCTTGACAAATAAGTGACATTATTCTAATGATAAACAGTGATAAATGTCTGCAAGGTGGTAAGACTAATTCCGTAAGTTACACATTACCTTAGAGTCAAACTCTGTGTGTGTGTGTGTCTCCCTCAGGTATATACACAAAGAACTAGTTATGGATGGTGACAGTGAACCAGAGTCCAGACAGAGTTTATTGGCTTCTGGGAATGAAGTCATAAGAAAGTCACCTTTACTCTCTAAAATGGATTTTAGTAAAACCCGACATATAAAGGACAAGAGTCGCAGGTAACAGCTTGGTAAAAGTATGAGAAGTGGCATCAACTGTGTGACAATAATAGTCAACGAGTTCCTCAAGATTCCAGGCTGAATGATCAGGAATGTAAGTCACATAAGAATATATCACAATTTCATTGCAGAACAGATTTTAATACTAAACTACTAGAAACCACCTAGAAGTCTATAAATTGTTCCATTTGGAATGGAATAAAGACATGAACAGGGATTCCTGACACTTTTATTAATGGAGGATGTATTTTACCATTGTGTGACTAAGTCTCTATCTGTGCACACAAAAAAGTCAGAAAGAATAGTCTCCTGAAACAGGAGCATAGTTGAGCTCTAGGTTTTTCTCCCCCCTCTGTATTCTTTACAACTAATTACATCTTATTACATTTCTAAAGGAAAGATTTTTATTAATATATATTTATTATATATTGTTTATTAATTTGCCTTGGCAGGAAATGATGTTGTTCTATGTGATGAAAAGAGGTTGACAATTTAAAATATTTCAGTGTTCATCCAGCTCCTACGTAGCAAGGACAGATTCTCTGGGCCTGGAGGTCTGGCCCCTGATCTCTGCTGGGTGGAGGTATCCCTGAGGATGCTTCAGGGACGTAGGATGCCTCGTTCTACATTCACTCTCATCATGGGATCCTGTTGGTCCATTGGGAAGCAACACCCCATGAAGATGCATGGACCTTGGCCCTATACATCAGTTAAATGTTCATTTTAAATTCAGAGAAAAGTATCCACACCATGAGTTAGAAGTCTTTTTAGAATTTGAGATGCGTAAGCCTCCCAGAACCCAGGCGGTTCTTGCAAAGTATCTGAACCTGAAATCTCAGTGACTAGTTAGTATATACTTAGCTGGGCACCCATTGAGCCCTAAGGCTAATAAGAGAACAACCTGTGGTCATTGCAGTGAGATGGTTCAGAGGAAGCAGGTGGGGACACAGGGAAAATCAGACTGTTTACTTGAATCTGAAAAGCTAAAAGCAGAGAACCCCCATTCGGGGCTCCAGCACTTCGCGCCACAGCACCTGCAGGCAGTGCAGGGGGCAGCGGGTGGCAGGCATTTTGCTACCTGCCACTAGTGGCCCAACTGGGGCTCAGGCTGCTGGGAGTGGCAGACAGTGATGGCTGCCAGCAGTGATGGTTACCTACCACAGCGACCCAGGGCATGCAGCCCCTGGGGCCCCAAGGGACCAGCTCCACTGCTGTGGCCCCTCTGGCTGCAGGCAGTGGAGAAGACCCTGCATTTGGTGCTTGGAGCATGGAATGGATCTTCAGGTGTGAACTATGAGCTGACTGGTAAATGGTCGCGGGACCTGAAAGGGGATAGAAGTCAGAATGGGAAAAGCACGCTTGCTCTTTCACCAGACTCTTAGGCTTGCTCAGAGAGCTGACTCCTGCACTCTCGGACTTCCTCACTTGGATTGGACACTTGCTCACTTGGACTAGAAGCTGTCAGAAGCATCTAAAAGAAGAAGAGAAGCTGAAAAGCTTCCAGAGAAGCCAAAGAGCTTTGCAGAGTCCAGGGCCCAATTCCTGCTCAGGCCTGCTCCTGACATCTCAGAGAACTGTCTGTTGGCGGTGTGGGCCAACAATTCACAAAGAGCTACAACACCAGTGTCCAGTCGTGCCTGCCACTCTGTGACCCGGTCACCTCTGAGAGCTGTTCATCGTCTGCACCACCTCCTGGGGCTGCGGTCTGGTCTGGTGTCTGGGGCTGTCCATGCCGACCTTCAGACTGGCTGTGGGCTGCTGCAGAGTCATCTCAACGGCCCTGCCTGTGAGCACCCCCAGCTGCAGGGAGCTGGACCTTGGCCTGCTGCTTTTCTGGCTACAACATGCCCCAGGCCCTTGTTGACATGACAGTGCCATATGAATGAGCAGCCTTTTGTTCGGGATGTGTGAACACTGGATGCTCCCAGCCACTTGTGGCCCTGAGAACTCCTTGTTTCTCCTGTTAAATAACCCCCACCCCCCGTTGTTGTCCACTGAACTTGTGCGGTCATGCAATTGTGTGCACGGCAGAAGAACCCTCAGACAATGACCTGCCCTCCACCTGGCACTGGCTATTTCCTCTGTATTCCTTTTTCAATGCCACTGATGTAAAAATCTGTCATTTTATAAACTACTAAGAAAGAAAAAACTAGACTAGGACATATCATTGATTGCAAAAGCATCCCAACTTCATGCAGTGAAAATTTTTCAAATGGGAACAAAGCAGCGCATTTCAAAACTGATGACAATAAGGAAATCTCAAAGACCTTGACAGGGTCAGAGTAAGGAGTGAGGCTCCTTGAGTGCCAGAAAGGCTCCAGCCGCCTGCAGGTCAGTCGAAAGCACCAAGAGCCTGGTCACCACAAGGTCCCCTGGCGTGTCCCGAAATCCCTGCTCCCTCACAGCTGGATGAGCTTTAACCCCAAGAATCTCATCAGTCTCTGATCAGAATGCACTCCCACTGCACTCAGCATAAATCCCAAATTCCTTGCTCAGGCTCAGAGGCCTCTGTCTCTTTCACAGAGGGATGCACCAAATGTGAGGAAACTTGTGCTAGCTGGTGTGAGGCAGAGCTGGGATTGGAAAGAAAACGAAGTCCTTGGGATGAACTAACGTTCCAGCACCCAGTGTGAGGCTCCACCCTGTGTGTTCATGTGGCTCTATGATGAGCTGTGGGTGAGAATGCTGCCCCAGCAGGTCCTCAGCCAATTCCTGCTTATACCCAAGGCCTTGGTTCAGCCCTTGCCTGAACTGAGTTCCATTGAGATCAGCATTCCCATGTTTGTTAAACTGAAGTTCCAACAAACGCTCAAAACGAGTCCTTTAAATTAGCCACCACTGTCAGGTAGTCTTAGCTGGAAACAGATGGCAGGGAATGACAGACACTCATTTGGGTCCTTAAAAAAAAGCATTTTTGAAATTTAAAGCAAAGGAAGAGAAACTAGCATTTTTGCATTATTATTTACCTCTTTCCGAAAACAGGTCTGGTGCCCACAGGTGATAACTTCAGCTACGTTATGCAAAGTGAGAAACACAGGAATGGCCTGGGGGAAAAAAAAGCAGAATAAGCATGAAAATAATTTCTTTGACTCATAATTGCATAATTCTAGATTTCTGCTTAAAAATAATGATCTGTGGGAACTTTTGGCATCTACACATACAAACCTATCTAGCAAAAGCGCTTCTGCACAGATTAGTGCTCTGTTATTGTAGTACTCTTGGTGGGGTGGGTCCAGAAGCTCCCTTCCTATGGATATTCTCATCAACGAACATTTATTAAGCACTTGCTGTGTGCCAGGCACCATGCCAGGTACAGGGGACAAACTTGTGAACTAATGGACAGGCCTAACATGATATGGAAACTTCCTATTGACCTTTGACAGGGCATACAGAAAGGCATACCTAACCCAGGATAGACTTCATGGAGGAAGTGAAGTCCTTAGTCGAAACTTCAGCTGAATGACGAAATAGTGAGCCAAGTAAAAAGAGGCAGGAGAGGGCCTCCCTAGTGGCGCAAGGAGTTAAGCACCACACTATGAAGCATCCGTAGTCACTGCAACATGAGCTTGATCCCTGGCCAGGGAGAGGACCCACATGGCATGGCATGGCAAACCTCTCCTGCCAGATAGCAGCCAGGCACCCAGCACCCCTCTATAGGGAGTTTGGGGACGGGCTGCTCACCTTATTAGTGTATTTCAGTCAATCTGCCTGTTCTGTTCCCCACTCTGTCTCTGGTGAATCCTCTCACCACCCCCACACCTCTGGCCTGTACCCCAGTTCTTGTATGCATAAATAGACAAATCTTTGGAACTCTATGGAGTCCTATGGAGAGAGCAAGCCTGCCTCCTCCAGAAATGGGGGGGTGGTGGTGGCAGGGGGAAGCTGAGCATGATAGAACAGAAGGTGGAAGGGAGATACATGGAGAGGAAAGGGAAGAGGTGATCACAGCCCAGGAAATCAGGACCATCCTGAGGCTCACAGGAGCTGCTAACGTTTTAAAGCAGACGTGACGGGGCCTCCCTGGTGGTGCAGTGGGTTAAGCAACGCACTATGAAGTAGACTGCAGCATGAGTTCGATCCCTGCTGCCGGCCAGGGGGGGACCCACGTGGCGCAGCAGACCTCTCCTGCCTCGCCTGCTGTGCTCCCCTCAGCAGTTGTATTTCAGTCCATCTGCCTGTTCTGCTTCCCGCTCTGTCTCTGGTGAATCCTCTCACCTCCCTGAACTCTGGCCTGTACCCCAGCTCTTGTGTGCATAAATAAAATTTAAAAAAAAATAAATAAAGCAGACGTGACACGATTTGACCTGCACATTTAGAGGACTAGGGCAAAGGAGCAGCTATATAATAGACTGAAAAATAGCCCCTTAAAAGTATCTATAGAGGGCCTCCCTGGTGGCGCAGCGGGTTAAGCAGCGCACTATGAAGCAAACTGCAGCCACTGCAGCACGAGTTCCATCCCTGCTGCCAGCCAGGGAGGGGACCCACATGGCGCAGCAGACCTCTCCTGCCTTGCCCGCTGCTGCCCTCGGCAGTGTGTTTCAGTCAGTCTACCTGTTCTGCTCCCCACTCTGTCTGGTGAGTCCTCTCACCTCCCGTGACTCTGGCCTGTACCCTTGCTCTTGTAAGCATAAATAAATAAGTATTTTTTTAAAAAAAAAAAAGTATCTACAGAACTAGATGAACGCCTATGGATGGCATCCCGAGAACCTGTGAATGTTACCTGATATGGCAAAAAGGGCCTTTGCAAATGGGACTAGGTTAGAATAGTGAGAGAGAATTTATCCTGGATTATCCACTGAGCCCTCAATGCAAAAACATGTTTCTGCACAGATTTCACAAGTACATGTCCTGAGTCACAGGTGCTTTGACCCTGGTTAATGGCTGTATACATTACTTGGTATCTTGGCTTTGACTACAGGCAGGGGTAAGGCAGGTATTTCCCATAACACTGATGTACAAGCTGCAGGGAAAGGCTTCCTATGTATGGAACAAGTGAACCAATCTAATCTCCTCACTAGTTCAAACTCCAGTTATTCTCATCCGGATCTCCCAAGCTCAAGCTCACCATCAGCATCTCACGTAGGCCCCGGGCTGGCCAAGACTGTCACTTCCCCAAGCTCCCTACAGAGGGGTGCTGGGTGCCTGGCTGCTATCTGGGAGTCTAGCATCTGCATTTGCAGACGCAAATCTGAGGCTTCTACTATGCGCCTCTGCACCTCTACTCCTACACTTATCCAGAGGTAGACCCTCCATGTGCCGCACCAACTCTGTGTGCACACCTTCTGGGCACAGTCCCCCAGGTTCTAAAGTCCTCAGTGGGGGAGTGAGACTTTCAGTCAACAACGGAGTGCCTCTGCATAGCTGCTGCCCCTCCTGTCTCGGCTTGCACTATTCCAGCAACGCTTCATTCACGATTAACTGCGATCTCTCCTAACCCCTCTGCCATATTGCCCATCTCTTGATAATACAGCAATCAAGCACTTGTCACCCAAGGACCTTGGTCTCTAAGTATAATTTGGTTGTAACAATGTGGAGGTGAACCTGGTGTCTTCACTCTTCTACACCTTGCTGGAGTCCCTCTACAACTGACCTTAAACAGTACTCTAATAATAGGTACCAACGTTGTCTATTTGCATTCTCCTATTTAGAATTGCTCCCTACATCCTTGTTAGTGGATGATATTAGTCTATTTGTAGATAAGGAAACTGGAGCTCTGAAGACCAAGCAACTCGCTAGAGTGTCTGTAGCCACTTTAGGAGCACGGCCGTGCCCTCGTTGCAGGCCTAACTGCAAGGCCCACTTTGCCAGCCGTGTGTTACAATTCCCCAAATATGTCAAATCTGAGGCCTCAACTTCTTGGACCTGTAAACGTACAAAGGCCATTGCAACTTCTGCCAAATTCTGCCAGCCTGCTTCCTCCAGTAACAAAACTGGTATGGTCTAAGATGGATAAACTCAAAGTAAATTCTATATGAGTTTTAAACAAGGGTCAGCTTCCATTTCTTTTTTTTTTTCTCAGCTTCCATTTCTTTTTTTTTTTTTTAAAGATTTATTTATTTATGCATACAAGCACGGGTACAGTTCAGAGGTGTGGGGGGTGAGAGGATTCACCACAGAGAGCAGGGAGCAGAACAGGCAGATCAACAGAAGCACACTGCTGAGGGGAGCAGCGGGCACAGCAGGAGAGGTCTGCTGCGCCATGTGGGATCGAACTCGTGCTGCAGTGGCTGTGGTTTGCTTCATAGTGCGTTGCTTAACCCACTGCGCCACCAGGGAGGCCCTCAGCTTCCATTTCTAATGAAAACTTTTAAAATCTGAATTCCCCAAGCTGTACTTTTCTACTAAGAAGTGAGCAGGCTTTAGAGACAGTAGTTTCGTGACAGACTATCAGCCTCCATAAAAATCTCTCAAAAACAATATGAAGGCTATTTGCAGCTTTACTGATTTTGCCTTAACTAACCATGCACAAGTCCCAGCTGACCTACTTAGTTAGTAGTTGGCTGAACTAGTTAGTCCAGGAGACAAACCCCCGGTGGCTGATTCTTTTAGAAAACCTGCCCTTTGTTATCTTTATTTAGTCCAGTTCAACAGGACTTCCTTTTAGGAAAACAGACAAAAGTTGTAAAATAACAGGAATAAGGAGAGCTAAGAAATACTAAATGTTTATTAAATGCCAGACACTATTCTCACTGCTTTTACATATTCAGTCTTCATAGTAAGTCTCTGAGTCTATAGATAGCATTTATATCCCCACGCTGCAGATAAGAAAGCCGAGGGAAATATTCTGGTTCTTTTTTTAACCTGCCTCTTAATTATTAGATAATCTAGATACTTGCTTGCTGTTAAAGAGATCAGAAAAACAAGAATGTTCTTGTACAATGTCAAGACTCTAGGAAAGACCTTTACAACAAAAGGTGATTACCATCTTTCATCAGGAAAAAACACAAGATCAACTAAGTTGGGGCCAACTCATCACTTTGATACAAAATATAATTCCCTATATTGCAGCCAATTCATTTAGTTACTTAAAAGCACAATTTACAATTAATTTATTCTTAGCTCCCATTAACTTAAAATTCAACATTTCTTTCATGGATCATTAAACATTTCTCTCTGGCTGTCAAGAAAAATCGGTAACTGTTACTTAAAATTTTCCATTATCCCCATGCTCTTGACAATACAACATTGAAGCCTCGATTGTTATTTGTTCGAGAGTTAAGATGACTGAGAACAGTTTTCTATGGAAAATCCTGGCCCTGCACACAGGCAAGGTCTTGGGTCACTCTGCAGAGGTGTGGGTGATCCTTTTTTCCATTCAAGCACAAGTTCAGGGTGGCCTCTTCATTATTGTAAAAGAAAGTCAACCCTAACTTTTCCTTTGGGTAATTTTTATTTTACTTTACAATATAGATTTTACAATATATAATAATTGCACTCTAGGGCCTTGCCCAAGAATGCAACTTGAAATGCTGACTGTCCAATTTTTATAAAAATTGTGCATGGCAGAAATAATGTTCCTTGAGGCTGGCCTGAGGCAGTCTGCCCAACTGTGAGCACAGCCAGATAACCTGAGAGCAGCGGCGCAGCCCCAGAGAATCGCTCCTCTGAGCTGCCTGCTGTGTCACCAGGCCTCCAAACACACTAAGATCCTTGAAACTAGGTCATCACCATGTTTGTGGTAAGGATGTTACGCAGTTATCAAGTCTACTCTTTAAAAAAAAAAAAAAGATTTATGCATTCAAGAACTGGGGTACAGGTCAAAGGTGTGGGGAGTGAGAGGATCCACCAGAGACAGAGTGGGGAGCAGAACAGGTGGATTGACTGAAATATACTGCTGAAGCGGGCAGCGGGCCTAGGTCATTCCTGCGCCATGTGGCCAGGAATCGAACTCATGCTGCAGTGGCTGCGGATAGCTTCATAATGCTGAAACTTAACCCCTTGCGCCACCAGGGAGGCCCCCACCTCCCCACCAAGTCTACTCTTTATGAAGACTCCACTGTGAACAAGGAAAAGCTTTGCGTTCTTCAGCAATGGCCCTGCTCTTACCTTACCAGCACTGAGAGTCTCATAGCTTTTTAATTTGGTTTCAGGAAGCTGAGAGCTGACTTCTATGCCCAGCTGTTTTTATTTTGTAAAATATAACATCCCAAATTTCTAGGTGTTAAGTCCTTCTGTGGTCTCATCTAGTGTCTCTTCACCTAGATTTCTTTTTAAATTCTTCATAAAAAATATAGTTCCATTTTAATCATAATTATTCTTTTAAGTCACTAGACAGCCCTTTGGGAAGTTGCTAGGGTAACTGAATATGTATATTTGTAAATATAAACTAATTTAGATTGAAGGGCTTACCTGCATTCATTTTATTATTCTGTCACTAGCTGGCACTCTCCTTGAGGGCAGAGGAGGCTCACACTCCCCTCTGCCAGTGACTCTCCAGCTCAAACCTCAAGACCACCTTTGCCCTTCATTTGCATATGACATAAAGCAGCTGACTTATGCTTAGGAACCTCATTGTATGAAAACGCATCTTAAATACCCAAAGTTCTTCCAGTTTGGCAAGATGTAAGGGAGTAAGAACAGGACTAAGGGGCAGCACCAGCCCTGCAGCGTCCCTCTGGAGGTTAGAAACACACAGGCCAGAACAAAAGGCTGATTTGCCGCCTTTCAGTGAATTGCTATTTTTCTCATACTTTCTACTCAAGAGCATAGACCTGAATTCAGTTAAACCGAATATGCAATCCTACAGCACCCAAAGGAGTCCTAAGGAGGCAAGTGAGGACACACTAGCATCCTCTTCTCATATACTCAAGAAAGCCTCTTCCAGATCACATGTGCAACATGGAGAAGGTAAAAACCAAAGGAAGCGGCAACTACACCCAAACAAGCCCCAGAAATACGACTGTAGAACTGAAGCTACAGAGGAGGAGGGAGGTTAGGGTGAGACCACAAGGGCGAAGGAGGCCGGTGGCCTAGGCTAAAGGACTGTGGGTGCTGTGGTGGTGGGGGTGGTGTGGTGACATACATCTGTGGAGATGTGAACCTATTCCCATAAATCATGTACAGTGCTGCAAACCAAGTGTAGGGTCAGAGAATGATCAGGTCTTTCCACCCTCCCACCACTGTGATGATGGACACCTGCGGTGCTGCGAGCATTCCAGGGTGGGCATGCGCAAGTGGGCGCACCTGAGTTGGGACACAGGCTTAAATGGGCGGTGTCATGAGGACGCCAGAACTGGAGGACCGACCAACAGAACCGACAGGATGAAGAAGCAGCCGAGAGGGTGAGATGCGCTGGGGACTGGGAGGCCTGCCAGCTTACCAGCCCCCAGGTCACCCATGCCTGCCATGTACCTGGCCACCTCTACTAAATAAAACATAAAAGCCACCGAGGGCTCCAAGACTCTCCTTCCTTGACCTGTCTGCCAAGAACCATCCCGAACCTTGCTCCAGTGCTCCCTTCCTGCCACTACGCCAAGATTACCTCAATAAAGAAAACGCACACACACACACAACACACACACACCCCTCTACCACAGCCCAGTGGGTTGTTTTTAAATGTTTTTAAATTGTGATAAGATACACATCTATCATTGTAGTGGGGCATTCAGGTGCAGGGCAGACAGGGGAGCTGGCGGGTGGAGGCCCCGGCCCCCAGCGAGCCTTTGGGCTGTTTCTCTGGCGTTCTCTCATGGTCTCGCCTCTCCTGTAGTCACAGCACTCCTCATAGCTGTGCGCCCATAGCCACTTTAGATGGCTCCAGGTGTCCATAATCATTCACACGCACCCATGCCCACACCCCCAAGCACCTTCTGGTTGACATGATCAAGGCCACAGAGGATAGCCACCTGCGGTGCTGTGCGCATGCCTAGGTGGGCATGCGCAAATGGGCGCACCTGAGTTTAGACACGGGCTTATATGGGCGGCATCATGAGGCTGACAGTACCACCCAACAAGCAGCGAAGCAGAGATGCACCACCCCCGACATCCCTGCCTGCCATGTACCTGATGCCACCTCTGTAATAAAAGTATAAAAGCCACTGAGGGCTTCAAGACTCCTTCCTTTACCCCCATCTACCCAAACCATCCAGAACTTGCTCAGTGTGCCTTCTGCCACCACACCTGCAAACCTAGAAGTCTATATCTATTAAGCACTAGTTCCCCATTCTGTCCTCTGCTCAGCCTTTATACTTTGTCCCTGTCATTCAACTATTCTTGGTATCTCATAAGTGAAATCACACAGTGTTTGTCCTTTGGTAACCGCCTTATCTCAATAGGTGTGTGTAGCGCCAGGAGGGCACAAGGCAGGTTCTCTATGATCGGGCAGATGGGTAAAGGAGTCCTGGAGCCCTCGGTGGCTTTTTCAGGGTTTCATTGATCTTTCTACATCATTTGTAGTGAGGCACACAGGTACACAGCAGGCAGGAGAGTTGGGGGGCCAGGAGGCTGGCAGGCCTCCTAGACCCCAGCAAATCTTCACTCTCTCTGGGGTCTCTGGTCTCTGCTTCTCTGCTACCACTGCTGCTACCTTTTCTGGTGCTCCCCGACCAGGGAGGGGACCCACATGGTGCAGCAGCCCTCTCCTGCCTCGCCCGCTGCTCCCCTCAGCAGTGTATTTCAGTCGATCTCCCTGTTCGCTCCCCACTCTGTCTCTGGTGAATCCTCTCACCTCCCTGAACTGTGGCCTGTACCCCAGCTCTTGTATGCATAAATAAATAAATCTTAAAAAAAAAAAAAAGAAAGAAACCTAGTCCAGTCTTACCAAGATGTTAACCGGGATTTGGAGACTCCTTCAACTACTGACCTTGGCTTCCTCTAAATAACAAAACAGCATGATCTGAGCGGCCAGATCACCAGGCTCACCAGTGAGCGAATGTGCGCACCTGTTCTAAACACTCACTAGCGCAGGCTTCGAGGCAATCACGGCAATCCTGTCAAGCTGACAAGGCTTCCAGCCAGAAAATTATAACAAGTAACAATGACTTCTCAAGGCTGCACTGTCCCTTTGAAGACTGACGCTCATGCCAAAGAAGCCATTATCACTGTGACCTTGTTCAGTGTTGGAAGCTGTAAAAGCAGAACTGAATTAGTCTGTTAGAAGGGAGAATAAATACAAAGTTCTTTCCTCCTTCCAAATTGCAGGGTAAATGGAAAAGTCTCAGGCTTTTCCACCCTCCCGCCATGGTGTGCTGATGGACACCTGTGGTTCTGCACTTGTGCCTAAGTGGGCATGCGCAAGTGGGCGCACCTGGGCTGAGACACAGACGTATAAGGGCAGCATCACAAGGACGCCAGAAGCACAGCAGAGCAGAAGAGCAGGGGAGAGACAGAGACAGATGAAGAGCAGAGGCCAGCCTCTTGGCCCCCTGGCTCCTGTGCCTGCTGTGTACCTGGTCGCTTCTGATAATAAAAGTATAAAAAGCCACCAAGGGCTCCAGGACTCTTCCTTTACCCCGTCTGCCAGAATCATCGAGAACTTGATCTGTGCCCTTGCTGGCACTACACAAATCAATCCTGATCTACCTTGGGAGGTGTGATTTAGGAAGGACAGAGGGAAAGTTTTGGAGATGAACGATACAGTTGGACAGACCTGAATCTCTTGCATCTCTATTTTAACATGTACTAACTTGCCAAACCTGCATCTCATCCAGTTGCTTCATCCATTAATAGAAGGAATTAAGTCTGGCATCACATAACATGAAAACTGTTGATGCAAAGTGCCTGGCGTGCACTATAGCGAATATTCCTGGTGGCTGTTGCCATAGTGAGTTGTGTGTGTCTCACTGAAGTTCTCAAGTTCAGGAACTATGCCTTATCTGCCTTTAAGCTCCCAGCACATAGTAAATCCCCAATAAATGCCAGCTGAATGGACAGTGACAAGAATAACCTCTGTCCCTTAACTTCTGTACATCATTCAGTTGTGAGTAGATGGGGAAAAATCAATAAGGCACTGCCCCAGTGCCAGCTTCCTTTCAGGAGCTGCATATCAGAACAGTGTTTCAAAGGTCTGACAGATAAAAGAGGCAGTTAGGGAGCAGAACAACTTCCAAAGTGTTTTGCATAACAATACACCCACTGATTTTTAATGTTGCACTTTCCCCCCAATTCCTTATGGATTCATTAAACTGACAGCTTGGCACCAGCATAAGGATGCTTGTTTTCTATCTAACACAACTGTACATGTGCCCCATGTTTAATACACTCTGAATTTATAAGCAACTATATAAAAATAAGAACTCAGAAAACAAAGAAAAGATGCTGTTGTCTCGATAAAAATAAAACAACACAGTGTTTCCTTTGCGTCCTCCTCCTACTCTAATTGGTTATATTTGGTTCAGGCTTGTTTTCCTTTGCACCAAGAATTTAATCACAGAAGATTCTATTTGCCTATTAGAGAAGGCTGTGCTCAAGGCTGAGGCCACTCAGCCGGGCTCCTACAGCAGAAGACATGGAATTTGCACCAAAATGGAAAATCAATGCTTTGCTTCCTTCTTCAAAATGTCTTGCCATGAAAGGCATGTCAGCTCAAAGAAACCATGTCTAGTGCAAAATTGGTACAATCTTCCTTTGAACAGGTAACAAAAGAGCTCTCAGATCAGCCCAACCTGGGGTTCACACCCCACAAAGCACTGTTTTAGGTTACAGAACAACAAATCTGCCTGAGAACATACTAGACTGACATTTACATGCACTTATGAGGGTTTTTGGCCACCTAGAATTCTTATCCCATCTTTTGGCAAAGTACCCCGAGACTAAGGACCTATGGGATTCAAGCAGGGATCCTATAGTAGCAGGCCTGGTCGAACAGCATTCTAGACCTTTCAAGTCACGGTGAAGGTTTCAGGGAGGACACGATCCAGGACTGATCAATCAGCGTGATCCAGCCTCCCGGTAGCTTCCAGATGTGGGGTGGGCAGTGGCCGTGACCGATGCCATCAGAGTGAATCTTGGGGCTCCAGCAGGAGCTACATGGAAGACGTTCTTTGTATTAGATGAAAATTGTGACTATGTGAGCCTGTGGTCAACAGCTCTATGAGAGGAGAGCCTGGCTGTGAACTGGAGTAAAGACGAGAACTGAACTGAAAGACAGACAGAAACTGGATTTGAGTGTCAGAGCCTCTGAGTGAAGGCCTGACTGAAGCAGATTTCTACCCTCTGCCTTTTCATTAGTGTGAACCAGGAAATTTTCTTTTTGCTTAGTTTGTTAACTTTTCCGACACCTGCAACCAAAACAGTACGAAGTTATTTCTATATGAGTAGGTGAGTACTATACTCTGAGCTCATTCTAAAGATCATACACATTGGTCCTACAGAGACAAATCTGAAAAAGCAAAAGGTGAGGAGTCAGGAGAACTGCCTCTCTCTGAACTAGAGACAGATTACCAAAACTTCCCACACCAGAGCGCCTTCCTGTCAGGTGGTTAGCACCTGCCTCTGTCGGGTAGCGTCAGAATCACACAGAAGGATTTAGAGGAAGTCACTCTGGAAACATAAAAAAGCGCAGTACAAAGAAAATATTATTAGCATAATGCCTTACTATGCAGAGACAATAAAAATGTTGACGCCTCTGAACACAGTCATTTTCATTAGCCTCCCGCCCGTTATCTGCTGTAGGAGAGGAAGCAGCCCCTGCAGGTCAGGGGATGAGAAAGGAGGCAGCGGGCCCTGGGGGCCTGACAGAACAAAGCAGCAGAGAGGTCTCGCCTCTGAGCACCAGTGCGTGCCACAGATCGTTTCTAAGGCCCACCCCGGATGTTTCTCCCCCACTGGACACATCATCCATCTGTTCAAGCTTATGAATGGTGAAAAATAACCATTTAATTTAGACAGTACCACTGTTAATTCTCAACCCCTACTTTGCAACTTTGGAGTTGTCATAACAATAATACTGTTACTTGGTTAGCCAGATTTCATTTGCTTTGACAGTTCACATGTGAGATCCAACGGACTAACGTAACAACAAATTTTACATCAAAAGATTAAGTTGTTATGCAATTTCACGTTTTTCTAAAGTCAATGCATCGTGATCTTCTGATAAATAAAAAGTAATCAGAGTACTGGAAAGAAAGAGGCATTGGTGTTGTTCTGATGTTTAGGCAGAGATCTGAGTTTCTGGTCAATGGTGTCATTAATGGGTTTGCTTTTGATGACAAAAGAACTAAATCTGGAGGAGCCCATATAATGTAACTGGAAGTTTGTTCTTCAAACTCTTTTGAGGGGTTCCATTCTGGGGAAGCATCTGAGAGGACATATGGATACTGGTTTTACTAGTGTCCAAATGTGCTGAGTATCAATTCTGCCAGGCATTTACATCCGTGATTTAGCCCAGCATGCCCCGGCCCATGTTATCAACGGACAGGATTACAGTTGCCAGAAGCAAGGAACAGATTGAGTCTTACTCGCTGCTCCTGAGGCTGGCTGCATCCAAGCAGAGCCTGTCCGTGGCTACTCTCTCTTCCTGCTTCTCCATCTGTGCCTTTCCAGCTTGTAAAGCAAGCTGGCCGTTCCCAGTTATCTGCTTATATGAAATTCAGAGAAGTGGGTAAAAAGGCCCATGTCGGCCTCAAGTCCAAGACTTGCTTTCCAATACAGCTCTTCCATTATTAAAGCTGACACATTCCCCCTACTGATCAAGGCACAATAAGTTGAAAGGCAAAGGGGCAAAGGTGAGGGGTTGGTGTTCACAAAGCCTCAAACACTTACCAGTCTGGACAACGCTCTGGAACCAGCATAGATTATACCCACAAATAACACTGAAGCAGGAAGCCATGTCAAAACATCAAATCTGAAAAGAGGGGAAGAGACTGTAATATTTGTTACTCTATGTCCAAAAGGCCCAAAGAATGCAAAAACTCCCATATTCATTTCATTACTATGCATAATAGTCAAACTGTGGAAACAAGCTAAGTGAACAACCACAGATGAATGCATAAAGAAAATATGGTATATGTATACAATTAAACAATGAGATACTACTCAGCTATAAAGAGATGAAACCCTGACTTTGCAACAACATGACAGAACTGGAGGGGAGTTTACTAAATGATGTAAGTTATAAGTAGAAGGACAAATAGCAGATGATCTCAGTCATATGTGGGATACAGAGTAACAAAACAAGAGACAAAACCAAATCAGAACAAACCCTATAATTATGACTGCAGAACTGTGGCTAAAAGGGGGAAGGTGGTAGTCGGATCAAAGGGAAGAGACGGTCCAATGGCCTATGATGGAGGATTATGAGTACACTACTCACTGGTAGGTATGATGTGACAGAGGGGTGAACCTATTCCCTAACTCATATACAGTATAATAAACCAATATACCGCAATAAAAAATTTTTTTTGATTGAAAAAATTAAAAGACCTAGCTGGAAGGTATGACCTTTCAGGTGCATCACACAGAACAACAGAGTTTGTCTAACTATCCCTGAGTGCCCCCGAGGATGATGAAAGCTGACAAAGCCATGCCACCAGAGCCTAGTAACTCTGCCAACTACCTGGCATTACCGATCCTACTACAGGGCACAGATGAGCTGGAGCTGGAAAAGCCTTCTTGCAGGAGAGAAAAGTGTGGGTGTTTTAAAGGGCAATGAATATTGTCCTGTAGAGTTTAAGTAGCCAAAGGCATTGAACCTACACCAAATTTGAACCTGTAAAGGCTGCTTACCTGGGAAATATATATCAAACAGTAGAAGACACCAGTGTCAAAGGACAGAATTTCAAAATAAGAGTGCTAGACAAGAGGCTATGCTGACAGTTCACGGGTGACTTGGTGATGGGAATTTTATGGGCACTACACCTGAGAGGGAAAAGAAAACATTATACTAAAATGAACAATGATGTAAAATATATATACACTTAAATAAATATATTTAATATAAATAAAATAAGAAAAAACATAAGAGCGCTAGAATAGGAGCCAGAGGCGATGTGCTGACTTCTTCAACCATGAACCTAGAATGCTGGTTCAGTGAATTTTTAAGGACTTCTGAAAGGCACATTTCCTTGATTGAAATAGCCACGCCAAGAACAGCTTTTATCACGACAGTATAAAATCTTGCTTTCCTCAAGAAAAGCAAATTCCAGGTTTGACATACAGTACATATCACTGAAGTTGCCTTTTACTCCCCCAATCAATGACAAACGCATTCAGTCCACTAATTCACGTTCCCAGCCATTCTAATAATAAATATAAATTAATAAAATCTTTGCAGCTGGATATAACATAATTCCAAGTAACTCAAAGAACTTATTGAAGGCTTGCCACAAAGCAACCATGGTGCTAAATGTTTCCCAGGCTGTATTTTTTAAAAATCTGCAAGGCAAACGTATTTGGGAAGTATTACTATTATTATTATTAGTTGTATGAGGAAACTAAGGTACAAAGAATTTAAATAATTTGCCTGATAAGTTAATAATGGCAAAGCCAGAATGTGAGTTCTGGTCTCACTCTAAAGCCCTAACTTTTACTCACCTTTCCTACTTTACCCTCAAGGACATCATGATCTAAAAGTGAAACTGAATCACTACTTCAGGGCCCCCTTTCTCACCTCACATGCAGTGTTTGTAGCTGGGGACTCTGGGCTGGCCAGATTCAGATAATATTAAATTGTAAGAGGAACAGTGAGAAGCAACCTCCAAGCCAATGGGTGGCGCTCATATTCATTTGATGGTAGAAGTTGGAGCCTTCTAGACACCACCCCCTGATGGCAACTTGGTAGGCGAAGGTGGAGATTTTCAAACTACACCCTTGATTGGGGATGATGGGAAATAAGAGCAGAGCTGAAGGTTTTCGGACAATTAACCTGCTGGTGCTTTGGGGCAAGTAAACTGCTGGTGTTTTTGACCAGTTAAACTGCTGGGTTTTGGCAGTTTAGCTACTGGTTTCTGGCAGTTAAACCACGGGTAAGGAGGGGTATTTTTGGAGAAGTCATCCGCTTGCCACTTATGGCTTTGGCTTGGGCCTCAGTCTCTGCTCAACAGACACTCTGACGTAGGACAGAGGCATCAGGCCACATGCCAAGCTGCAAATTCTCTCTCCCCATTTTTTCCTCATTCCCTGTGTAAGAAATGCCATTATTGTTATTTTACGCTGTGCCTGCTTCGGGTTATGTCCTATGGTCATAAGAGCCCGGGTAGAACTCACCAACCAGTTTTGCTAGCAGGTTTGCACAGTTTCAGAAGAACTTCTGAAAGGCACATTTGTGTGGCCATTCTGACAACTGCTTTTTCAGTTCTTTTTTTTTTTTAAAGATTTATTTATTTATGCATACAAGCACTGGGGTACAGGCCAGAGGTGCAGGGGGTGAGACAATCCAGAGTGGGGAACAGAACAGGCAGATCCAGATTGACTGAAATACACTGCTGAGGGGAGCAGCGGGCCGGGCAGGAGAGGTCTGCTTGCACAGTGTGGGTCACCTCCCAGCCGGAGGCAGGGATCGAACTCGTGCTGAAGTGGCTGTGGTTTGCTTCATAGTGCGTTGCTTAACCCACTGCACCACCAGGGAGAGCCCACTTTTTCAGTTCTTGAAACAACTGTCCACAGGACTGACTTCTTAACAAGTTCATTCTTTCCTCTAGTTTTTAACATGTGAAAAGGGATGTTTCAGGTTGACTGAACTGACTTCATTTTGTGTCCAAGACTCCTTACTGACCTTTTAACTTGGGTAAAAAAAGCAAGCAACCACTGACTGACAAGAACATTAAAGTTTCCAGCTAGACATGCCCTTATTCTATAACTATACAAAGGTAATTTTTTTCCTCTTCTCTCCATAGTAACCCTAGCCAGCTTGACTAAAACACAAAGCACGTTCACATTAACAGAAAACAAAGACATTTGGGTGTTCCTCCATGAAAGAACCCACCGCTCAGAAAGTATCAGACTGACAACTACATTTACATAACTTGAAGAATTGTTTACACTTGCTGCTTCAGGAATTAGAAACCCTGGCATATAGGATTTTCCATGACTAAAAGGGGTCAGCCCTTTTAACAGTCACCTGGTACAGGTAAGATTCTTGAAAACGGAGGTTTCCACAGTTTTCTAGGTAGTGTGAAGAGATAAAGCAAAGATACAAGCTACAAGTGGGTACTTATTTGTGCTTTAAGAGATGCTTTTGACATCTCTTGAAATATATTTTAAAGATAATTTCTTTGGGAAGAAATGAAATGATAAATTTAAAATCCTAGTTAGCGCTGGCATTACCAAGCATTATTTTCTAAGGAGATAAAGGAATAGCAGATGGAAATCACACCAGATTCTTGGCATGGGAGAATGTAATTTTATTACATTAATGGTTACCTAAAGAGTTGGAAATCAGGCCTCCCTGGTGGCGCAGTGGGTTAAGCAACACACTATGAAGCAAACAGCAGTCACTGCAGCGCGAGTTCAATCCCTGCTGCCGGCCAGGGAGGGGACCCACATGGCACAGCAGACCTCTCCTGCCTCACCCACTGCTCCCCTCAGCAGTGTACTTCAGTTGATCTGCCTATTCTGCTCCCCGCTCTCTGTGGTGAATCCTCTCACCCCCCCACACCTCTGGCCTGTACCCCAGTTATTGTATGCATAAATAAAATAAATCTTTAAAAAAAAAAAGAGTTGGAAATTATAATTATCCCTCTTCATCCCAGGTACATTCCAGATGAATAGTTAACTGACTAACTTTATCCAAAAGTGCTAAGAAATGGACAAATTTCACACAAACTTCATACTATAAACAAGTGGAATTTCAGGGATGCAAGGATGGTTCAATATAATTCATCACATGAACAAAAGGAAACACAAAATCATATGGTTATATCAAAAGGTGCAGAGAAAGCATTTGATAAGATTCAGCATCCATTTATGATAACATCTCTTAGTAAAAGGAAAATACTTCAACATAATAAAGGTCATATATACCAAACCCACAGCTAGCATCAAGCTCAAAGAGGAGAAACTTTAATGTTATCCTCTTTAGCATAGGAATCCAATATCTGTTAAAAAAAAATTACTTGCCTGTTCTGTGATGACTTGGCTGTTCTGTGATGACTTGGCAACAACCATTTAAGGCAAACTTGTGGCTAAAAACCAGTGTTATCTTTCCCCAAACAGAAGACTTCCAGGGTATCATGCAACACTCAGGGATAACAACTAACAACTGGTCACTGGGCAAATAACCGAGCAGGAGAATGATTTCATGGAGTCACTCAGTGGAGTCAATAAAGATGTGGCAAGAGACTGCTGGACATAGCAGATAAGGCCACTTTGTGACAAAATAAATGTGGTGCCAGATTCTGTGATTTCTTTGAATAGGGAGCTAGGATTCTGTGCTCCAAGTTATATGAACAGTCTGAATGAGATTTCTGTGCCATGGGCTTTAAGTACCAATTTGGGACACACCTTCCAGCCCCACCATTATAAGCTCACTCTATGATTCCTTCAGGGATGCCAAACTGTCTTCCCACTGTTGTTTCAATTTTCAGTTGAGTCTAACCTCTGCTTTAGCTCCATAATGACATAATTAGAAGGCAAAGTCACAGAAAATAGCATTAGAAACAGCAGCCACAGAAAACACTAACCCAGCTGGGTATACACAAAGGAATGCTAGTGCTGGGTCCTTGTTGCTAGCCATCTGGTTACACGCTTTGCTAACGGCCATGGTAACTGCAAATCCTGAGCTGCATCAGCAGATATAAAACACAAAATCCATCAAAAGTAGGAGACTGGCTACTAGAAATGGAATTACCATATGATCCGGCAATCCCACTCCTAGGGATCTACCCAAAAGACACAAAAACACTGATCCGAAAGAGCACCTGTACTCCT